>OY992879.1:135023930-135101015 GCA_963921405.1 Cepaea hortensis | reverse complement strand
CTTTCAGTCACGCCGACCTCTATTGGCTGTTTGTGATTTACTAGTCATTTTTACGTTCGGTGGTTTACCAGTGTTTTCTGAGCCACTGACGCTATTACCATCGAAATCAACGCATCCTGTATGTGACTGATTTTGAATCTTGGACTCAATATGTCGGGGAATTGTGAACGTGCGTTGACTAACACTGTAAGCCAGAGAAGCCGGCCCGTTCCTTTAAGTTCTCATAAACAGTTGCACGAGGGGAAGTCAATAAGTAAGTCACAAATGGCTGTAGAAAAATAACTAAATACGATAACAACATGAAACCAGGTTATTTTTATACATACATTGGCCCTTTATGTCTCAACAACATTTCTACCAACACTGATGCACTTATCCCATCGTTTTATCAGTCCTCCTAAACCGGCTACATAGAACTGCGTGCTCTGTTTTCCAAACCACGTTTTCACTTCACATGCAACTTCGGCGTCATTCGCGAAATCTCTCCATCCAAGGTGGGTTTTTAGTGGAACAAAAAGGTGGAAATCGCTAGGAGCTAAGTCGGGGCTGTAAGGTAGACGTTACTCGCCTGTCACCTCTAATCATCTCCAAAACCCGCTGCACGGATGCTTCTGTTGCAATCTCAACAGGACGACCAGATCGGATTTCATCAACAATTTTAGAGCCCAGCTATCCACCGCTTTACGGGACAAACATTTGTCAGGATAAACGGTAAGAATTTTCTTATGAATGTCCTTTGCAGGCAGTCCTTTTGCCCACCAAAAAAAAAAAAACAAAAAAAACGCACAACAGCACGTTGCTCTTTGGTTGTACGCTCCGTAAGTACAGTCGCCATTTTGTTTATGCGCTGCGCATGCACATGAGACACTTAGCGCCACCTGACGAACGGGAATCTAAAGTTTGATGTTGCTGTCACATAATTACACCTGCAGAAAACATCAACTACGGTTACCTGCCACCCCCACAGAACTGTGTGACTTACTTATTGACTCGCCTTCGTAGTTTAAAGTTAATTAATTCTAAGATGGGATCTCCGTGGCGTATGGTTATGCCGCCCACTTGATCTCCGAAGGTTGTGGGTTCGATTATTGGCTTCGACATTCGGTTCATGAGTGCAATTCTCTCTGAGACTCCTGGGGGGCGTCGCTGGAGCTACGGAGTTCGTGCATTTTGCCGCGATTTTGGCAGGCGGTCCTTTGGAAAGAGACTGAGCCATATGGGATAAAATCCGGTGCAATGAAGAGGAAAATGATTTTATTTTTCAGGAATACATAATAAAAGTACAGGAAGAATTTTTCCACTAATGTACGCATATTGAGTATATGATAAGTAATAAATTGAAGCAACGATTTTGGATTAGTTTATGCATGTTGAGTATATGATAACTAAAAAAAAATAAAATAAATAAAAACAGTATAGGAATGATTTTCCACTAATTTATGCATATTGAGTATATAAGTACAGTAAGGAGTTTGGACTAGTTTATACATATTGAGTATATGATAAGTAATCAATAAAAGGAAAGAATTTGGACTAGTTTATGTATATTGAGTATATGATAAGTAATCAATAAAAGGAAAGAATTTGGACTAGTTTATGTATATTGAGTATATGATAAGTAATCAATAAAAGGAAAGAATTTGGACTAGTTTATGTATATTGAGTATATGATAAGTAATCAATAAAAGGAAAGAATTTGGACTAGTTTATGTATATTGAGTATATGATCAGTAAACAAAAAAAGGAAGGATTTTGGACTGTATATGATAAGTTTTAAAAAAGTAAACTAAGGATTTTCCACTCATTTATGCATATTGAGTATATGATAAGTAAAAAATTAAAGGAAGGATTTTGCACGAGTTTAAGCATATTGAGTATATAATGAGTAAAAAAAAAAAGTAAAGGAAGGATTTCGCACTAATTTATGCATACAGAGTATATGATAAGTAAATTAAAATACGACCCATTTTAATGACTTTGAGGTGTTGTGGGCATATGGTGTTAACGCCATATTGCCACAAAGCAATGGGTACTCGCAGAGTGATGGGGCCGCCTTTACTTCAAAAACATTTCCTTATGCCTATTTTAGACCTGGTCGACCTGGAACCCGAAGTCAAATAAAAATAAATAAAAAGCGAAGAAAGAATATCCTCCACCGTTCTGCTATTTCGGACACAAGGACACCGGGTATGCAGGAAAGTGTGTTAGCCACCGTCCCACCGTGGGCCCATTGTGCCATCATGGGTCCACTGTGCCATCGGGGGTCCACTGTCCCATCGTGGGTCCACTGTGCCATCGTGAGTCCACTGTGCCATTGTGTATCCAGTTACATCAACTATACAAAAGTTACTCCCATATCAGATATTGCCATGGGGGTAAAATTTCACCATCATCATCATGTGTCCTGCCAGCCGACGTAGGAGTTCATGACTCTCCACAGATCTCGGTCATCTGTGTTCAGGATCAACTCTGTTGATGACATTCCTCCACACCACCGTCTCAGTCCATCCAGCATCATTTCTCTCGCTATATCTCTGTTATTCTGATATTACTCGGCTGCTGTAACATTTCAGTACGCGCTTTCTGACACGCAACGAAAGTGATTTATTACATAAGACACGTTTTTAATCTTATGAAATGCTTTCATTTTATCCTCTTAATCTCTGTCACGCGTCTTACATTTGATGCTATCATTGGCCCAAGATTTTTGCATTTTTTTGGTTTTCTTAATTTGTTCTTCTTCTTCTATTGTTACATCGCGTTTTGGTGGGATTTTTTTGACATTATTATTGTTTCTGTTTTCTAGATACCGAAGGAAACTCCCTTTCTGGCACTGCCTATTAATACAAAATCCAGTAGTGTCATCTGCATAAAGCATAATGAAGAAATTCATCTGTAATTTGCGTTCCTGGTCTATCTTTGGTCTTATTCGTTATTTATTCGATCTAAAGAAAAAACAGGCAATAAAACACATTGTTTTACTTCTTGCATTATTTATTCACCGGCTCTTTCACGTAGGGGTTACAGACGCAATTCATATTCCGGCATACCGCGTTCGAAACACGGATGTGGGATATTTGGAAGCTGGCCGCCTGCTTTGGTTTTCATTTAATAGTACGTATGCCGGTCTTTAAGAAGTGAAAGGCAAACTACTGAACGTAAGCTTGCCAAAAAATCACAAACAGCCAAACGATGCTGGGGTTAACTGCGACGTAATGTAAAGGACATGCAACTAACGTTTTTATCTGGTCATCATTTTCGCTCCTGGTCCCAGATCTGGCTCAGATGTCTTCAAAAGTTGAGAAAGACCTCCCTTGATGCTCTACACTTGAAACAGGTAAACGTTTGCGATAACATTCAGGTTCTAAAGCAGGGGTGGCCAACCTTTTCAGCAGGCGGGCCAAATTTCAGAAATAATATTTCATGCCGGGCCACGCACCTAATTAAAAAAAAAAAAAAAATTAAAGTAAACAAGCAAGCGTGCTACAGCTTCGACCACATCGTCGTTTCCCACTCCGCGGGCCACAACATGACTACTGGCGGACCGCATGCGGCCCGCGGGCCTCGTGTTGGCCACCCCTGCTCTAAAGCCTGTATCCTTCAGACTTTACCTCGTGCAGTCATAGAAGATCAAAGCAGCGGCGTAATGGGAGAAATAACCAGAACAACATAAGCAGTAAAATCACACATGACATGTTTATTGGTACACACGAAGAATATCCAATCACACATGTTTTATTCTTGCGAGACAGAAACATTTGATGCAGCCAAAATATGTTGTATCTGTTTCATTTCTTTCTTCACCTCTGAATGTCATCTTCCAGTTTCACTAGATAAAGCAATAGGATTAATAGGATTATTAATTCCCGCATGCCATTCGATCCTCTCCATGCGGTAAGGGTAGCGGATATTTGATCCTAATCCGCGTCGACACACTGCGTCTCTGGCGAAGATCCGGCTAGATACAGTTTCTAGATGTTGTTGATTGCTAAATCCTTGTCTCTTATTCTTGTCTGGTTCTCGTGCTGCTTGCAGTGAAAGCTAGAGGCATTGGTTTCAATGGAAGAATATAAGCTCTAGTTTCATTGGCCGTAAAATTGTCTTTCTTGTGCCTTGTTAACGTCATTGTGTAACGCTATGAAATAATTGGAGAGTTTTTAGAGGGAGATTACGACGATGTGGGTCTTTTAACGCACGGGTTGATATCTCTATAAAGTGGGTTTTGGAGCTGTTTAAATGAAATAAATATATAAAGGTGTGTTTAGGGTGAATCGTGACATTCTCTTGTTTCATAGAAGATGGGAACAATGGAAAAAATAGTAACATGGCGCGTCGGAGAAATATGGAGAGAAAGTGAGCGAGCGAGCGAGCGAGAGAGAGAGAGTGAGTGTGAGAGAGAGAGAGAGAGAGAGAGAGAGGAGAGGGGAAGAGAAAATATGATGAGAGAGAGAGAGAGAGGGAGAGAGAATGAGAGAGAGATAGAGAGAGAGATCAGGGGGAAGGGAGAGGAAAAGATAGAAAGAGAGAGGAAAATATAGAGAGGTTAAGGGAGGGAAGAGAGAGAGAGAGAGAGAGAGAGAGAGAGAGAGAGAGAGAGAGAGAGAGAGAGAGAGGGGGGGGGGAGAGGGAGAGAGATAGAACAATAATAAATAAAACAAATACTTGGATAGTTCCAGTAGTGAAAATGTAACATGTAGTTCGTGAAAATAAAGTCAGTGAAGTAAGTAAATTTTGTAAAGTCAATAACGTAAATAAATTAAGTAAGTAATTTTATTAAAGCAAGTAAAGTAAATAAATTAAGTAAAGCCAGTAAAGTAAATAAATTAAGTGAATTAAGTAAAGCAGGCAAAGTAAGTAAAGTAAGTAACTTCAGTAAGATATGTAAAGGATGGGAATCTCGATACGTGAAGCCCATAAACGGACACTGTCCCGCTGTTTATAATTCACGTCGACACCGCAAGATACAAGAGAAACCAGATGAGATGAGATGAGATGAGATGTAAAGTAAATAAAGTTGGTATGCTGATGATGAGGTAGGGGGATCATGTCCTACACTAGTCATTTCGGACTACTACGTTGACGTCTTGTTCAGAAAGAAATGGCAAACTACTGAACTTTAGTGAATTTAAACACAAAAGTCACAAACAATATGTCACACGATTTATTGCCTGGCTTATTTCGCTGGATCTCGTCAGATGCACCAACGTGCAACATAGCGTTTGTAACTTCTGTGGTTAACCTACGGAACGTAAAAGTGCCCAGGAAATCGACCTGAGGCAGACGTTGTGGTCTAGGAAGCCGGGTTTATACATATCAGTGCCACAAGTGTTCTAGGTTGCGAAGCGGCAGTCATGATGCTAACCACACCATCCATCCAGTGCTGTCTGGTCAAGAAAATATCAGCCTGACAATATAGAATCAATGTGCTTCGATGGCATAGAGAAGTTAGTTTTCATTCCAGTATGGAGAGAGAGAGAGAGAGAGAGAGAGAGAGAGAGAGAGAGAGAGAGAGAGAGAGAGAAAGAGAGAGAGAGAGAGAGAGAGCGAGAGAGAGAGAGAGAGAAGGAGGGAGGGAAGAGGAGAGAGGAAGACAAAGAGAAAGAAACACTAGTTTTCAATCCATTACGGAGAGGTACAGAGTTCGTGCCTTGTGCGAAGCTTTCGGCAGGTCGACCTGCGGAAAGAGACCGAGCAATATGGGATAAAACACGGTACAACGAAGTCCTTCCTCTTGTCTTTTAAAATTTTTTCCCCAACAAAATCCAGAAACCAGCCAGACTTGTAGGACCACGTCTAGAAAGTCACATCGGCGGAGAGGCAATCAGAATGTACCCCAGTCATGGATCAACACTTAGGGCCTTATTGGGATTAGGCTTAGGGAGGTAATATTTCCTTCTCGGGTATTAGGTATTTCATTGTCTACAGACGCAGTTCAGTGGATAGGGAGATACATTCCACACTGAACAATAACTAAGGCCTGGCGTATTTAATCTTCTTTATTTATTGTGTACTAATGAACTGGTCATGCATTCGTTGAGCTGTCCATACCTCTCATCTTTGGTTGAGTGAGTGCATCTACATCTGTGGCAACACCTTGTTTCCTGGCATGTGTGATTGCGTTCGATGGGTGAAACTTTGTGGATATTAAGACTAGTACAAAAACGTAGAATATGTTTACTCTAGCATTAAATGATACAAATGGGAAGATAACATCAAGAGATGGACCAACAGCAGTGTGACACAATGCATAATCAAGGCGAGAGACAGACAGTGTTAGAGATGTAATGCTGCCAACCTTCATTGTGGAGACGGCACCTGATTGATAGATTGAATGTTAAATGAGTACTACTGTTAAAACGTTAGTTGTATATACTTTACTAGACGTCGCAGTCAACACCAGTATTTGTTTGCTATTGTGATCTCTTGTACAGTCAAGGCGAGAGACAGACAGCGTTGGAGATCCATTGCAGCCAACCTTCATTGTGGAGACAGCACCTGATTGATTGATTGATTGATTGATCTTTTGGCAAGTGTACGTTCAGTAGTTTGTCATTGCTTGCTGATCGACCGGCACCCCTACCTTTCGTCAAAAAAAAACCAACGCAAGGCGGTCAGCTGCCAAATCGCCCGCAGCTGTGTTTCGAACGCTAGTATGCGAGATTACAAACTGCGCCCGTAACACCTTTGCCACGGAATTGAAGTGCTTCTGTTAGTTAATTACTTAGTTAGTTTAGTCGCGATTCTAACTTCCTCGTAATACTCCGTTCCTGTGCCAGTGAATATCACATGCTCCTCACTGCCCTATGTGAAAAGTGGAATAGACAGGAGTCTCGACAAGCCAACAGCCCGCACAGGTACACTGTGCATAATGCCGCCGCCATAATCCAACAGAAAAGTCCTCCACGGAAAATACAGCTACTATGGGAGTGTTGCTTATCGACTGGAGTACTACTGATTTGATCAGAAACACATTGAACGATTCTGCTAACGTATAATCAAGCAAAACTCTCCTTTTTACACGTCTAATGTGCATGGGGTATAGTGAGCTAGACCCATGTTTGTATATACCAAACGGCACTAGGTGGGTCATGTGGTCGGTATCATGCCTGACGCCTTTACTTCCCACAACAATGCTTGGTACCCATTTTAGGCTGGGTCGACATCTGAGTCCAGGTCAAGTTTGTAAAAAAAAATTCAAAAAGCCGTGATCCGGATCGAATCCAAGACTACCATTACTGCAGCCGAACGTCTAGCCACTATGCTAACGCTACTTCTAGTATCAAGAAGATCTAGTGCCAAGATCCCAGGAGATCCTATGGACAGGGCTAGGATAGTAGGGCAATTATCCCCGATCTATCCCTCACTCCCTTGAAGGGACAATTACACAATGGCAACACCTATAGGAGCGTTGCTCATTGGCGAGTGAAGAGTGAGATTGACAGATATTTCACAAGAAACAAAAATATCCAGATTTTAATCAGAATTTAGGGCACAATTTAAGTGGCACAAATTTCCACTCACTCAGTGAATTAGTATAGATAGTGTCAAAAGTATAACGCAATAATGTTTAATTTATAAATACTGGACACTAAGGAGAAGAGTAGTGAATAGCCTATCTTAACGGGGGATTGCAGGGGTTCTGGCAGAATCGCAAAACTGAGAGGGAAGACCAGGAGAACTTTCAATCAGATATCAGTAGAACGATTAGTAATGTGACTCTTCACTAGCTGTTGAACGAGGGGACGGAGCACGTATGAGAATGTCCTGAATGCAGTGATGTAAGTTCTTAGCTCAATTTAACTTAACTCAGCTTAACTCACCTCAACACAACTCAACATAACCACTTTCTTGTAGAGATCTGCTTGAGTTATCGGTGGTGTTGTTTGGTTGTAGATGTCATCATGAGGGGAGCTCAGGGTAATATCAGTTGAGTGACTTATGTGGGTGTTAACAAACAAAGGAAATCAGCCAACTAGATCACCGAGGTAATCTTCTCACGAGCCTCTGTTTCGATTATAATGAAAGTGTTGACAAACACCACCGTTACTACATTCACGGCACCGTCTTCACACACGCACTAGTTGGACAGTTCTCCCAGGGTTGGGATATCTGGCTTTCAAATCTCGTTTTTAGTTCTTTTTCCCACAGTCACACGTTACAAACTTCACTTTGTATCATTCATCCACCACAAATAAGGGGAAATCTGGGAGACACATAAAAGAAAACCTGGTGAGTAATCCCAGCTATTTCCCACCATTCATCGACACCTATCCATTGCCACTCACATTAAGCTCAATATCCCTGTCAGATTTAAAAGAACAACTCACTGACGATCTGCTACAAGCCGACCCCCCCCCCCCCCCCCCCCCCCTGACACTAGCTAGTTTTCTGAGAATGATTCACGATGAAGGATCATGGCCTTCAATATGAATACTACATAGAATCGCAACAGTAATAGCCAAGCATCTTCCTCTCCGAGCCAGTCCTTATAATAAGTTATTCTAATTAAGGACAATAGCGACCAAAGCACATCAAGGTCCAAATTAGATAGTACACTCCAGAGTACGGCACGCCACAGAATGATGGAAAGATGAAGCTCACTAAACTCCACAAGAAAGGAGTCAAACGATTTCTATTCGCCCACAGACTTAGATTCCAAGGATTTCCCAGTGATTGTCTACCTCTAACAAGCTTCAGGACCTTTAAAAGCCTACGAAAACTACCAGAATAAACTGGTGAACTGTCACTAGCCATTTCTCAACTCAACCTAATGGACATTTGACTGAGAAGAGCAGAAATGTAATGTGAGTGGCACCTTGCCGTCTTTACAGACGAAAGTATGTGGATTGGAATTAGGCCAGAATTTAATCACACAATGGCTGGGCATGGATTCAGAGATTCAGTTCCCTCTCTCGGTCTTGCCTTGTTTACTCCAGAGGAAAGGATAACCAGTACGTCTGGAACAAGGTAGGCTGCAGATTCTGGCGGCTTAGCATCAAACCCCAAGAGCAGGAGGTGAGTGGTGGCCAGACCCTCACATCCGTGAAATAATAACACATTTATTTACATGAAAACGATATCCATATCGAGACAACATATCAGGATCGTAAATTATTAGCTTACCATTGTGACAGAACAATTCTTCCTAACAAGACTGGTCAATCATTTTAAATATAATCTTCACAAGAAATATCACATACTGAGACCATCTGTCTAGTCGGAAGAGTTGGAGGCAAATGACACAAAAAAAAAAAGATAGCACTTGACATCCCTAACGTCACGCCAATAGCGTTCAATAAGAGTGCCAAAAAAGCCTCAGAGAATAGAAAGACACAGTGGGGATCCCCCCACTCTATTTAAACACCGCGTAATTTCAAACACAATATAAAATTGTATGACTATTCGAGTAGTTGTGTATAGTTGTCAAAAAAATATAAATGCTTTTTGGTTTATAAATTAATGACATATGGGAATGATGGCATGAAGGGATTCAGCAGCATTGAGAGTGACCGATTTCATCACACTTCTATCATTCTTCTATGTATTTTATTTGATCTACACACGTAGCCATGAACTACACACGTGTCAAGTCTATAACAAAGAAACAGATACGTAACTTTTTAATATATAATTTCATGTAGTTTATCATGTAGTTGTATCAATGTATACAAAGGCTTTGACCGCAACGCTAGTTTTTCATCTATGATCGTTTTCTATTAAAGCTTACTGATTCCAATTTTCGCTTTTGTTGATTCATTCATTGCACTTTATATAGATTAATCCCTGACCGAGGCTAGTACGAGTTCTACTAGTGGCAACCACACAATCAAAGTTTCAATAACAACGACGGCAATGATCACACTTACCTTTTACAGTAACAAAAGCTCTTAACCCGCATGAGTTACAGCGCAGACCAGACAGAACATTTGTTTTGTGTTGACAACTGGATGCTTGCTGTTGACAGAAAGAATGTTTACAAGTGTACGCGGTAATTCGTCTTCCTCTTGTGTTTCCAGGATTTCACAAAAGCTAGAGCTATGAATGCAGAAGGGAAATTGGTCTTTTAAAATAGCTAGAAAGACGAAACGTGTTTACAACAAAACTGGATGTTTGGAAGCAAAGAAAGATATCACTGTAACCTACAATGTTTATGGTAAAAACCGACTAAAGAAGAATGGGGTAAGGACACGTTAGCTGCAAAATGCAATCAATCATGAATAAGTCTCTTAAGGACCTGGTGTCAGTTGTGTGAGAGCTTATGCTCCATTGGGCGATGAGAAGAATAAGAAGAGGAAGAAGAAGAGAAAGAAGGAGAGAAGAAGATGAGGAAGCAGCAGCAGAAGAAAAAGGAGTAGAAGAAGAAGCAGCAGCTGCAGAAGAAGAAGCAGCAGCTGCAGAAGAAGAAGCAGTGGTTGTAGTAGTAGTAGTAGTAATAGTAGCAGCAGCAGCAGCAGCAGAAGAAGAAGAAGAAGAAGAAGAAGAAGAAGAAGAAGAAGAAGAAGAAGAAGAAGAAGAAGAAGAAGAAGAAGAAGAAGAAGAAGAAGAAGAAGACAGTATTATGTTTCGAGCTGGCCAGGGGGACCAGTATGTTGCCTACTGTGACCACGAAGCTGGACTAACACAGAAATCTTTTCATCTTCCGAACACCAGCATTCACATAATAGACTCCAAGAGAGAGCTGGCCGCGAGAGTTACAAAGTCAAGATGAATGTGTTAAATGTAGCAGAGTAGTCATATATGCCCGCGGGACACAATACGAGACAGGAGATTGCCTTTCAAGGAGGCTTGTTAGCAGGTTCAAGGGTCCATTTATTCTCGGTCTCTGGTCTCGAATAAAAAGAGATATCAAAACATGACAAACCGACAAGAATTACTCAGTAACTAAGTGAAATGTTTGAGGACATCTCATAATAATTGTGTCCCGTTCTAGCTTCTTCTTCTTTCAGAATGGATAAGCTGGTGATCAGTAATTGTTCATTATTTCAGCTGTATGATGCATTGAATTAATTAATAATCTACTTTTATACTGCAGTTATGAACATACTACTCTTGTGAACAACCTACTCTGATGAGACACGTGGTGAACAATCTACTTTTATACTCCACCAAGTGAACAATGTATTCTGATGCTGCATGAAGTGAGCAATCTACTTCTCTACTGTACGCAGTGAACAATCTACTCTGTGATGTAGTAAGTGAACAATCTGTTCTTGTGATGCATTAAATAAACAATCTACTCTTATTACACATGAAGTGAACAATCTACTTTTATGCTGTACAGACTAAACGATCTACATTTATGCTGTACAGACTGAACGATCTACATTTATGCTGTACAGATTGAGCAATATATTTTTATGCTGTACAGATTGAGCAATCTACTTTTATGCTGTACAGATTGAACGATCTACTTTTATGCTGTACCGACTGAACGATCTACATTTATGCTGTACAGACTGAACGATCTACATTTATGCTGTACAGATTGGGCAATCTACTTTTATGCTGTACAGATTGAGCGATCTACATTTATGCTGTACAGATTGAGCAATCTACTTTTATGCTGTGCAGATTGAGCGATCTACTTTCATGCTGCACGAAGTGAGCAATCTACTCTTATGATACATGCAGTGATCAATATATTTCTTTGCTCTGTGTATGTCTGCGTGCCTGCCTTCATGTCAGTTTATGTGTGTGTGTGTGTGTGTGTGTGTGTGTGTGTGTGTGTGTGTGCGTGCGCGTGTGTGCGTGCGGACGACTAGAATCAAATGTCTTTGTTTATTTACCGACTGATATGTCCTTTGCAGAATTTCACGCATATAAAAGGCTTCCAAAATCTAAATAAGAAGACATATTTCCAGACTCTCTTACTGTCATGTGTAACTTATAAATCACATCTAGAATCCATCTACGTTGTGGGTTTCCTCTTCTCCGCCTCCCAGGTGCGCTTCCCTCCATAATAATCTTTTCTAGACTTTCAACTCATGTATTTTTTTTTTTAGCATATCCTTTACAGGACCTCGCTGTCAACACCAGCATCTTTCAGCTGTATGTTGATTTCTTGGCAAGATTACGCTCAGTAGTTTGCCACTGCTTTCTGAGCGGTCGGCTCACATACCCCGTAAGTTACCGATGCGATTCGAACCACTGCTGATTCTTACCGTCATCACGTTACCGACGAGAGTATACGAGATTACGGAGAAAAGTCATAACCTCTAAGCCACGAAGCCGGCTTCGTGTTGTTTACTTGCCCAAAATACTTACTTTTCCTAATTTTATGTCTTAATAACGAGACTTCTGCAATGTTGAATTCTTGTTTGATATATGTATTTTCTTTTCCCAGTCGCATGGATTTTTAATACTCTTTTGTAAGATTTATACTCAAAGACAGATATGTACTTGTATCTGATTTGTTAAATATCAGAGTTTCGCACCAGTATGTTACCTTAGGAAATATGCATGATCTTAATATTCCGACTTTTGTTGTTCTGTCTAATACAGTGGTTCTCAACCGGTGGGGAATTCCCCCCTAGGGGGGAATTTTAGGGTTTCCAGGGGGGAAATGAAGATTATTTCAAGATCGCGTTCATACAAGAACCGATTACTTGATATTGTTTATCTCTTCACACTGAACGGTTCTGTTTATCTCACCCTTCTAAAATTCATTTTATAAAGTAAGTAGACCCACAAATCACGTTTTATGTGGACGTCTAGACTTGTTTAAGTATGTGCTATTAAATTTAGCTTCCATTATTACGTATACTGTGTAAGGGCGGGGGCGGAATTTTTAGGCAGGAAATACGAAAGGGGGGAATGACGTTCTGAAAATATGGTGAAGGGGGGCACGGGCCAAAAAAAGGTTGAGAACCACTGGTCTAATAGTTTGGCAATTACTCTCTACGAAGTCTTGGCGAAAAGTATTCTTTAAGGACTAGGCGATAGTCTAAGCAGCGAAGAAGAAGACTAAAAGAATCTAGGGTTGTAAAATTAAACAATGGATAGCTACACTACTGATACAAGTATACATATTGTAAACAATAGTTGAGTTGAACTGAGCTAAGGAACGACATCATTACACTCAGGAAATTCCCATAAGCTCTCCATTCCCTCGTTCTACAGCCAGCGAAGAGTCATATTACTAAACCGCTATTTGATTAAAGGTTCTCATAGCCTTGCCTCTCAGTTTTAAGATTCTCCCAGCACCCCTGCCTATCCACAATAGAATTCTTTCCACACATGGGTTGTCAGTCAGGTTACAAGACAGATTGCTTGGTTTGTTAATGCTATGGAAGACTGAGTTGTAACTCTTAAATTCCATGCACTGACCTTCAGGTCAACTGAGCCCTGAACATGGCTTCCATTTGTCAGATAGAGGTTGACGCATCATTCCTCCAATAAGCTCATCACCCTGTACATAAATACAATCTCCACGGCGAATGTGATGTGGAAATATCCATCCCATTTCCAACATGAAGCAAATTAATCGGTGTGTGCTTGTTCATTACTATAAACTTGGCGTAATAGGATATGGGACTGCCGCTATTCAACACCTCATATCCGGACTAGCTGGAGTTAACTCTAGTGTATTTCACTGTCAGCAGATTTCAAGCCAATGCCCTGAAGGATATGAGGCAGGTGGATATCAATGTTAACATCTCCGTGAATGCAGTTTTATTTTCCTCAATAATTCACATGGCCATTACAGTGAACTATTTGTAATACTTGAACTGTTTTACTCAACCACTGCGCTTACAGCATCTGCCTGACAAGGGCACCAGTCTTGTTGTCCCGAAGCCGTAATCACCATCATCGTTGTAGTGGTTGTACTTGTGGCGCCATCCTCCCAGAGGAGAGGACACCTTCAATGGCCAGAGAAAGTTGAGGCATACTTGATGTTGGGGCCATGATCTCATTGATGAGGTCCTCCACACAAATAATGTCTCTCTTACAAAGGTTCCTTCTCCACAACGGAGTTCTCAGTCAGGGTAATCCTCTGAATATGCACGAAGCGTATTTCTGAGGCTTTGAGATGCCTGTCCCACATTTCGCAAGCCTGAAGGGTTTTGTCTATTCGAGGTTGCAGAAAAATCTCACCACCTGTAACGGAAAGCGATTGATTGGCCGATGGTTCTTATTATACATACCGGAACACCTTCCCAGCAGACACCATTAATGGTACACGTGACTTTATGACAGTTGTTTGTTTCAAGGATAGTAAATAATTGTTATTTTAAATACACCTTTCCTGTGGCACCTACTGATGTGACTGATGGCCAATTTCGGAAGCAGAAAAAAAAAAAAAAGAATCGGGACTTTTTAACTGAAATGTTACAGATACATTCTTAGAATATCGTGGGACAAGAAGAAAATAAATACTGACATTCTACAGGATTCGAACATCGAGAAAAACTAGCTCCATAGGCATCATCTTGTCTGGGAAACAGTAATACCACGGCCACCTGAAACATCACAGTGGTTAGGATTAAAATGGCTTTAAAATGTCTAGAGATTCAACTCCATTGATTGTTGTTTTTGTTTTGTTTTGTTTTTTATTTTTTTTTTAAATTTTGCGCTCCCTCGCTATGAACTCTAGCGTAGACCATACACATTACTTTTGGTAGCGCTGGACTGAATTTTACGTGTGGATTAGCTTTCCCTATTAACAATATCCCTCGCCATCAAGCGAAAGCACTTATAATTTACGTCCCCAAATCAAGGACGAGAGTTCAACATTTTAGTCCAACTCTCCGGTATAGGGTGTGAACCCCTTACCTTGGCATCAGCACACCGGATGTTTAAGAACACGCGTTATTTTCCGTTGTATCCATATGGGTCGATATCTTTCCGCCGGACAGCCTGCCGAAAGCCTGGCCCAGACACGAACCCCGTAGCTTCAGCCATGAATCTCCAGGAGTCTCCGAGAAAATTGCAGTCGTTGTTCGTGAACCCAACGGCTTAGGCCGGAATCGAACCCACAATCTTCGGATCACGAGAAGGCGGTGTGAGCCCTTCGCCAGGCAGACTCCTACTCACAGGAGACTGATCCGTTAGAAACAACTTCAGAACAAGTATTTAATATCAATATCTCCCGTTCCCAAGCGAACAACAAACACCCCCCGTCCCTATAGCTCCAAATAGGGGCGGTAACGGGAACAGCCTGCCAATTTGGCTGTGTAATCAAGCGTGCATCGTCTGCGCCGCGGGAGTGGAAATTTGGCCATAATTAGTTTTGTTGAGGGTAGGGACGACAGATTGGTGGCAGTGCTGTTGTTATCTGCAATAATAGATTCTGAAAGAAAAGGTGTGAGAGAACGAGGAGTGGGCGAGGGCTGAGGTGTTAATAATCTGAGGACAAAATTGTTGGGCATGGCGGAGGAGAGCTTGACTGGCAGAAGGCGAGATGTACAGGACAGTGAAATTAGGGCTTTGCTTTTCCGCTGACAGTTTTGATGTAAAGGGCAGGGAGTAACATAGGATTTGTAACACGTCATTAAAATAATTGATCTCCTGCGATGCCTATAGAGCATATGGTTGCAACAGTTGCATGATGTTGAATTAGTTCCTAACCTAGAGCTGATTCAGTGCCAAACAAAAAGTGGGTTTGTACAAAACAGAAATTGATGGCATAAAATGAGACGTAGGGGTGTGTCACAATAATGATGTAAAATGTTTTTAAATGGTAGCAGATATATTGTATTATATATCGAATTAAAGACAATTGCACAAGGAATACGTTGGTATTGCTACTATTACTATAGGTTAGAAATATAATAATAATATTTGCAGATGTTTAAAAAAAATGAAGACAGGGGTGACAATTACGTGAAATTTCCACTTACCATGGTACTACGTCTTAATCGCTGTTGATAATCCAATAAAATTTACTTACTGAATAATGATAAATACACTACTTTTCTTCACGAATATCAATAGAACTGCTCCTCAACACCAATACAACATCGTATTTTGAAGCGCATCATTGTCACATAAAATGGAAAATGTCAGGAAAACACGAGGCAGTTTTTGATCGTCTTCTACTGAGAAACAATATGTACACTATTTTTAAATTTAGTTATAATGATTATTCTTTTAAATTTAATTATTTAAATATTCTCCAGCCTATTTATATTAGGTATAGCAAACATAGGGACACAAGTGTGGCCCATTAGTGCGAGCATATTTCAACATGATGGCAAACTTTCACGGTTAGTTTTGTTTTCCATGCTGACTGACTGCTAAATAATTTATTTTAACTGAATAACCACATTAACTACGTGCTGTCAATTTAGAAACTTTCACAAAGTCCCTTAAATCAGAATAACTATAATCTAACATTGCTTTAAACTATTCTTAAATGTAAATATGCGAGGCCAAAAGCAAAGGGCGTTGTCATTTCCATAATCAGAAAAGTAACCACAATTTACCTACGATTTTTTGCCCTAAATTTAGATAATTTCTTTCTCTCTTGGGCTGTTTTGATATGACATACCTTCCCCCGGTGGAAAACGTCATTTACAGGGCATTAAAATTAAGGAAGATACGCGAAATGAAACAAATAACGAACTGTCCAGAATCTGTCACTAAAACGGCATGTGGCACTCAAGTGTCGATACCATTTGTCACTGAAGTGGCGCTCCGCAATGAATCAACTAGGGGGAGTAAATGCAGTTTCATAATCAGCGGCAGTCGATTTGGAAGCAGACCGCCCTTCGTGGATTTTCACAATAGTATGAACGTCGATAGTTCAGAAAACAATGGCAAACTACTGTACATACATTGGTCTAGAACAAAACAAACATCAGTGAAGAAGAAGATGAAGGAGAAGAAGGAAAAGTGGGTGAGAAGAAGAAGAAGAAGAAGAAGAAGAAGAAGAAGAAGAAGAAGAAGAAGAAGAAGAAGAAGAAGAAGAAGAAGAAGAAGAAGAAGAAGAAGAAATAGAAGAAGAAGAAGAAGAAGAAGAAGAAGAAGAAGAAGAAGAAGAAGAAGAAGAAGAAGAAGAAGAAGAAGAAGAAGAAGAAGAAGAAGAAGAAGAGGAAGACGAAGAAGAAGAAGAAGAAGAAGAAGAAGAAGAAGAAGAAGAAGAAGAAGAAGAAGAAGAAGAAGAAGAAGAAGAAGAAGAAGAAGAAGAAGAAGAAGAAGAAGAAGAAGAAGAAGAAGAAGAATACGTTCTGTTTATATTCCTACAACCGGAAGAAAACCATCACAAATAATAACAGCAGGTGTCGAAGTCTACAGACATAAGCTGTTTACCTTTGACCGGGGATATTTACATGCACATCACAGAGTATCGCAGCACCAGAGGCAGTTCCTTTGTCCCTGAGTATACAAACATCTCTACCCGTGGAACCCACAGACAGAAGGACCGTCTGCCTTCAGCAAAGGTGAAGGAGCACGATGTCAAACGACGTATTATTAGGATTCTGTGTAGACGGCAGATGCCAGATTGTGGGCTAAAAGACACGAGAAAGTTCCGTTTGGCATCTAATGGTTATTCTATGGCTTAAATATTAGCATAATTCTTTTATGTTTTATGCGAGTTTGTTAGTTGAGTTGAGTTGAGTTGAGTTAAGAACCGACATCACTGCAATCAGGGCATTGCCATACGTGCTCCGCCCCCTCGTTCAACATCTAGCGAAGAGTCATACTACTAATCGTTCCCACCGCTATATGATTAAAAGTTCTCCTGGTCTTCCCTCTCAGTTTTGAAATTCTCTCAGAACCCCTGCCGATCCCCCGCAATCTCATTCTTTCCACATATGGGTTCTCAATCTGTTCCTCCACCTTCTCCACCTGGTCCCACAAGCGCACGACACCCCCCCCCCCCCCCTGGCCTTGTCCATAGACAAAATTCCACCAAGAGGTGCATTCCCTGCTAGCCTATCAGCCTGTTCATTCCCCTCTACACCCGCATGACCAGGGCAAAATATCCATACAATTCTCACGATCTGTGACCTCTGAAGCGACGAGAGCCATTCCACACGAATCATTCCTTTCTCCACCTTACTAAGCATACTCTTTGAATCCGTAATGAATACAACGTGTGTTGCAGTAGTCTCCTCTAGCCACCGGAATGCCGCTGTTACTGCCTCCACTTTCATTCTCATGCTGGAGGTCGTAGTCTCATATGCCAGACCCTCCTTTTTCAATACTCGCCCATTAGCCTTTGAAATAAAGCCCCAGCCACTACGTCTGTTTCTCACCACTGACCCATCGGTGTAGATGACTATGTCACCTTGATGTGTGTTGCTCTGGATCAGCGTTTGCACTTAAAACTCAGTGCAGCCCGCTGCCCATTCTCTGCACTCACGATCCAGTGTTATTATTACATTGTGCCAGTCCGTCATGTCTTCCGGAACTTCAACCCACTCTCTTTCATGATTGATGGTCTCTAGATCACACACCTGACTTATAGAAAGTTCTGCCTGTGCCACCCAGGACCTGCCTCGTCTTATTCTATGACCCTTGACCATATCCATTGCTGCATGAAGCGGGTGATCCCTGTCTGTGGCAACTCTCAGGTACCATTTCGCTTGAAGGACCCTATGTCTATCCGTTATTGTTGGTAGCGCCAGGATATGCCTCATGCATATAATTGGTGTGTCCTTTGTGCACGCCAGGATTAACCGCATGGTATGCGCTCCAACCTTTCAAGCTGACTCTTTAATACTGTCAGCAGCCCCAAACCATACTCAATGACATAAATTATTAACTGCTGAAAGAGCCTGTACAGTATCCTCTGATCTACCCCGGTTGCTGCCATAGTCCTCAATGCATTAAGTCCGCTACCAACCTTCACCACCAAAGCCTCCACATGATCCTTAAAAGACAAACACCTATCAAAGGTGATACCCAAGTACTTCAATTTACTCTCTCGACTAAGAGGACATCCATTCAACATAATACCTGGGACATGTGCCTTGACGATCCGGGTATCCAGGGAGTACCACAGTAGTATAGGTTGGCTTCCAGACCCCACTTTCAGCCTACCCAGGTAGGTTGATAGGGTTTATGAAGGAAATATGGGTAAAATTTGTCGACTCGGTTCCAGAACCTGGAGGCTGATTTATGAAGGAAATATTTTTGGGCGGGTGAAATTTTTTTCGGCGTGCCTCGTGGGAACGGGTTTTTTGACGCTGCCTGGTGGGTGTAAAAAGTAATTAAGGTAAATGTTTAGTTGGTTCTGGAAAGCGAAGGGGGAAAGTTATTTTGGTTACTTCTATTAGTATGCATGGTGATAAACAAGGGTGTGATGGGTATATGGTGGTGGCGTAGACATAATGTATATGTGTAGTGATAGACAAGGGTGTGATGGGTATATGGTGGTTACGTATATGAATGTGTTAGTATGCGTGGTGATGTATAAACAATGGTTACGTCTATTAGTATGTGTAGTGATACACAAGGGTGTGATGGGTATATGGTAGTGGCGTAGACATAATGTGTATGTGTAGTGATAAACAAGGGTGTGATGGGTCGTTCTACTCGATGAAGTAAGAGGTGGTTACTGAACAAGGAGGTGTAGTTGGTTACTGATCAAAAAGAGAGGTGTAGGAGTCTGACACAGTAAAACACAGAGACAAAAGTAAAAACAAAGTGGGTTCAATAATGAAACAATCAGGGTCGTGGTGTAATACGAAGGCATTCTCCGGTCTTAGGGATAAAAGAGGCCGCCGGGGTGGTGTTATAGGTGGTAGTAACTGCAAGGGTGGGTTCTTCACCGAAAAGCTTATAAAGAAGGATATGGTGGTAAGGGGTGTAAATGATGATGTCGATCGGGCCCGCAGATCACCCGGTGTCAATACGGTTCCAGGTGCTTGAACTGTTCCTCTAGGCGATATATCAGCGTCTACACGAGTCTCCTTGTCTATAACAAATACATAAACACAAACACAACGACAACCATACAAGTACACATACAGACATCAATCATACAATCAGGGCCATTTTAGAGTCAGACACACAAGTATAACGAATCTAAATTACAACTGTGCACACAATGAAACAGACACGAGTGCAGCCATAAACAGAATCATACAGACTGACAGACAGACACACAACCTCGCACACACAAACTCACACAAACCAACGAGTCACTAAACATGCCAAAGCAGGGGTCATACCAATTTTTAATGAGAAAAACAGAGACTCATACAGACAGAGAGAGTACGATTGCCTGGGACCAGGAATTTCTTAACGAGAAAAAAACACGCGGTGGTAGCAGTACAACCGTGTTATGCATGTCAGGCGTCTGCGGCAAAAACACGCGATGGTACTAATAAACCTCCCTCCTGCTATCAATGCTTACAGCGTGGTTTTGTAGGTTGTTTCAAGTGACTTTGGAGAGAGAGAGAGAGAGAGTGAGAGAGAGAGAGAGAGAGAGAGAGAGAGAGAGAGAGAGAGAGAGAGAGAGAGAGAGAGAGAGCGAGAGAAAGAGAGAGAAGAAAAAAACTATACAATCGAACAAAAACATAATAAAAAAAGACAACCATACAAGTTTGTTTCAAGTGACTTTTATTGGTATACAACATTTAAAAATGGCTTCGTTTACGATCCAAAGAGAGCAGAGGGACTTGATTATTGTAGAAAGATGTCTGTTCTTTCAGAGGCTTGTCTTGACTGTCGGTAGATTGATATAGATAGAGTGTCATTGTTCCTGTGTCTTGAGAAACTGTCACCGCTTTCAAACTGTTGTCTAGTTGTCTGGGCATATCATCAGGTCTTGACATGAATAACCACTTGGGTGTAGACATCTTGATCGTTGTAGAAACAAAAAGACGAGTGGTCGTCTCATTTTATAACGACGAATTTATCTAGTTTTAAACAGTTCTGGACTTGTCTTTTTTAACCACGGAGTAACCAATCGAAACACGAGACGATCGTTCACGTGTTGTCTGTGTCCAAAGCGTTGCAGGATACGTGACATGCTCGAACCACGACATTTCATTAATAAGAAATACAACGCATACAGACCACAAGTAGTGTTATTAATGTCTTGTAGCATACGGGCATTGTACACGGGTGATCTGTCCGAGTTTCGTTGTATAAAATGGATAATGTCGGCGTGTAATGGTGGCAAACCAAACGAATCGAAATATTCAAACTGACCTAGACCATTAAAATATAGGGCGATCCAATGTGAACCAGAGTAAGCACTGGTGTCAGTATTGATGATAAAAGCAGCTGGCTGTGTTCTATCAATGTGTCTAGGCAAATGATCTCTAGCGCATACGTTGACTAGTGGAAGGCGACGAACAAACAGATCAGACATGAGTAATTGTCTTAGTTGTTGGGTATCCATTATGCTATGTAATCTGTTAGCACTTGTCTCGTCTTGGAAACTTCTAGGACCGAATCGAGTTCGGCGTATACGATGACTTGTAGAGGTACAGTCGTTATAACGTCAAACTTTAGTTCTACTGACAATGGGCCAGATTTCGCCATTTCAAACTGTTCTCCATCTAATATACTAGGAGTCAGATCAAAACTATAGAGACAATTCCCTTGACTATAGCTTTCATAATTTATACCATTCCCGACATCCTTACCGGTCAGACCAAGGGCCAAGTTGGTACTATGGAAAGCTCGCATGTACTGACCTGTGGTATAATTCATGGTTAAGGGTTTGCCTGTAACACTACGCCCATCTACCATCAGACTCAAATAGTTTAACTGATAATGATTGAATATGAAGGGGTTCGTATTCAACTCGCCATTGAAGCAGGAAGCATTGACTAATCCGATCACCACCCGGGTCGGTGTCTGGCTGAGGAAAAGGTTATCTTGTGTGTAGGAAAACATACCTTTAGGGATAGAAAAGGTCTTTACCACGACCCTTTTAAAAGGATACTTGGCATTGGATCTCAATAAGGCTTTTTCATGGGCCAGAGAGATAGCTGGATTTAACTTAGCTTTCCTCACCAAGAGGGCGGCGTAAGTAATGACACTTTTGTACCCACCACTTACATCCGTGGCAATCAAATTAAAGACGGATTTTGATGGGGTTAGTTTGATTTTAATATCGACACCATTCAACATGTACCGGTCCTGATTGAAAATGTCGGAATGTAGGCGCCCCATCATATCCAGAGGCACACTATAGCTGGCTAAAGATCTTCTTTTGGCTAGACCTGTATTGGTATCACCCTTTGTGTCTGCCATGTGCAAAGGAGTATCTTGATAGTATAGAGCTGACGTCAGATGACTCTTTTTGGCCTCTTCGCCGTAATTCAGAAGAGCTTCCAAGTAGGCCCGGTACGGATACGAATTTTCACTCGGTGAAATAAGAGTGTCGTTCAGGGACACGTCTACTTGAGAAAACAAACTATGCAAATAATAATTTATCGGACCAACTTCGGCTGTGTTTGGTAGGTCGTCGCCATTGGGCAGTGTAACTTTGGCTCTCACGTGCAGAAAAGTATTAAACAAATCAATGTAATCTTCACCGACACCAGAAATGGTGAATTCGATGGGTGCCCCATAAGCTAAAGTGGCCAATGGATGAATCTCCACAAACTGTCCCTCTTCTACGGCTGTCTGGGTGGGAGGTACACTAAACAGATCCAGACCAGAATGCAGACATTCACATGACTTGGGATGAATTAACGCCATTATGAGAAAATATCCGAATGTCCCGCTTGATGGTGATGTGTCTTATGACTCGATGGCTTTCTGACTGTTGGTTTTATTCTTTTACTGGGCTGACCTGGCGGGGCGGCTCGTTTTCGTTTCCTAACACCACTACCTGATTGGCTGATGTGTTGAGCTGCGCCATGGAGTAGTCGTTGACCAGCATCTCTGGCGTGTTCTTTGAAGGACTCACCAACATTTCTACCAGCTAAGGCATCTTGAGCCACTTGCAAACCTGTCCCCAGTCCTTCTCTCAATAGGGCTTTGCCACCAGTCTTCAACCAAGGAAGAATTGTGCGACCAAGACCACTAAAGAAACTACCAATTCCATGACCTCGCTGACTTCGACCACCTACAAAAACAGGGAGACCACTTCCAGCTTGATTGCAGAAATACTCCTCGTATAATTTGGGGTTGCGTTGGATTGGCACATGCCTAACCATGGTTAGCCCAGATCAAACCGTTTGGTTGTTCGAAAATGTAACGTCACTACTGAAGTTCCACCTGTAAATGGGACAGGTTTCCCCTGCTCGTCGGTTATAAGAAGTTCAATCGTGTCAAATGAAAATCGACTGAGGGGTACGTAATGTGGCTTGTCATACATCCTAAATACCGAGGTGGTAGATCTGTCTAGAACAGGTAGTGTTCTCAGTAATGGTACCATCACATCACCAACCACCCGCGAGGTGACAATATCGGAATAGACGAAGACATTTTTTGTGCCCTGGTCTAAATCCACTTCACCCACACCAGACAGACTGGGTTCAGTCTCGGTGACATGTGTCGAGGGAAACTGTAATATTTCTGCCAACTTGTCACTAAGTCTAACTTCAGCCCCCTGTTCATATAATTGGAAACGAGCCTTATTCGAAATATCGTTATAAGAGAACATCATTCGGTTATGTTCTTGTAAGGCATCATCGAGACGCAACCATTGCAATTCATTGATAAATCTCTCAGCTTCGAAAAGCAATCTATTCAATTCACCAATGAATTTTTCTATTGATTTGTACATACCAGGCGTCAGCGTAATCGTCATCGGTGGTTCGTCTAGGTCTGGAGGTGGAAAGTACTTTATCCACACCTCATCATTCAAAATATTAAAATAGGTGTTGGGAAACTGAATATCAACCAAACCAACTTCGTACTGGGAGGTGAGCTCAATAGTTTGTGGTAGTTTGACAAAGAAATGTCCGGCGTTATTTTGGGGGTATATTTGTAGCGAAGCATTACTCGTCAGCGTCACGTAGAAACTCATATTAGTCTATTCGAGGTCTGAGTGCTTCCTGATTCGAAAATGTAAAGTTAGTACTGAAGTCCCATCGTTGAATGAGAGTGTTTTACCCGTATCGTCAGTTAAAAGTATTTCCACCGTGTCGAAGGAGAATCGACTTAATGGTACATAATGTGGCTTATCATAAAGACGAAACACTGAAGGTGACAGTCGGTCCAATATAGGAACAGTCCTTAGTAAAGGAACCATGACGTCTCCAACTGGTCTCGCGGCTACGAGATCGGAATAGACATAGATATTTTTAACTTCGTTATCCATCTCTAATTCTGTATTACCGTATAATAAGACATTATCATCTGATAGAGTCGAGCTGGGAAAACCCAATATATTCTTCAATCTGTCACTAACTTTAGCCTGGGCGCCTTTTTCAAATATCTTCATCGCGACTTTTTTCCAAGGTGTACCTAGCACGAATTTGATGTTTACTTTCTCGTCTAGTTGGGTTTCTACACACAACTTATTCAATTCCTCGATGAAAGTTTCAGGGCTGCTGAACGGACCCGGTGGACATTCAAGGGTTATAGGTTCCATACCACTACCTTTAGGTGGAAAGTATTGGAACCAAATTTCACCAGGCAAACCATTAAAATACGAATTGGGGAACTGAATCTCGACAAGGGCCACTTCGTATTGGGTCGTTACATCAATGGTCTGCGGCAACTTGACAAAAAAGTGACCGGGTTGGTTGTTGGGAAATACCTTTGGTCCAGAATTACTCGGTAAAGTTATATAGAAACTCATCGTTTTTCTAATTTAGGATTAGGTAGCATATAGCCCAAACAACTACTCATTAGAGCTACCCACAACTTGCCGTCTGGTGCGTCTGCGCTGCCTTGAGTCAGATTGAACAAAGACACGGCAATTACGGCATATATAACCACCATTTGACACAGAAATACAATCTCTGGCCTCGGTACACGTTGTCCAAAGAATGACCAGATCGATGTTCTTTCCCCCTCTGTCAGTTGTGGGCGCACCCCCATAGTTTCCACCCTGTCTTCAGTCACACCACTAGTCTCCATAACTAGCTAGTTGCGTGTCAGCTATCCAACTATTGAATGAATGGGGATAACCAAACCACTTCACTAAATACTCTTTCCCACCACCTCGCCTGGGTCTTTCTTGTAAGATTGTTTCGATACGATACACTTGCTTGTCTCCAACTAGTTGTATTTCTTCTCTGTAGAACGAGCCCTGTAGTTCCTCTCCCGAATCATCTTTTACCACATAGGTCACTGGACTGGTCTGGTTTATGCGACTGACGGTAAACAATTCTTCTGTCCACGAGGGCATATACCCTTTTTTAAAAGGTTGTTTGGGTTCAGCCAGTCTGACTCGATCCCCAGGTGTAAAATACACTTTTTTCGATACGTATGTCGGCTTATACAAGTT
Source organism: Cepaea hortensis (assembly GCA_963921405.1). Taxonomy (NCBI): domain Eukaryota; kingdom Metazoa; phylum Mollusca; class Gastropoda; order Stylommatophora; family Helicidae; genus Cepaea; species Cepaea hortensis. The sequence goes on along the minus strand of OY992879.1, from coordinate 135,075,703 downwards.
ATCCCACACCTCTTCTTGATTACTATAATTGACTTGTACAGGGGCCATGCGAATACTTCTGTGATACGAACCATTGTAGTTCTGGATCAATTTATCTATCACGTCGACGTAGCGCAGTGTATTGGTCTTGGTGAAATAACGCCACATTTTTTCTTTCAGGGTTCGATTGAATCTTTCCACTATCGCTGCCTTCACATCTTCATTCTCGGTGGTAAAGAAGTGCACACCTCGATCTTTCAGAAATTTTAAGAAGGTCCGATTAACGAATTCCGAACCTTTATTGCTCTGAAAATTTATCGGTTGGCTATCATCAAAGATTTTACTCATAGCCACCACCAGTGCTTTCCCCGTTTTCTTCTGGATCGGGATAGCCCAAGCATATTTACTAAACACATCGATACAAGTCACTAGGTACGACATCCCATCGTTGTATCTTTGTAATAGTCTCATATCTATCAAGTCGGCTTGAAATTGGTGCTTTATACCACCGGTTATGGTCTGACGTCTCTGGAAGCGGCGACGGATCGGTTTATGTAACGTGTAGGTATCTTGATGACGTAACCATTTATCTATTTTCTTCAGGTTAGTATTTCTTTTTAAGGCGGCGGCTCCACCATAGGCTCCGGTTTTCTTAGGGTCATAGTAATATTTTTTTAATTGGGCGGCCATTTTTGCCACTTGGGGGTAGGTATCCTAGTCTTCTTCTTGCTTCGCCTGAGTTTGTAAGGTGGTGTGGTCTCGACTGTTTTGGGTTCGACTACTTGAGCCGGTTGAATAGGTTGAAGAGGTGCTGGTTGAAGAGGTGTCTCGGCTACTGGTGTCGGTACACTGGTGACTTCAGGTTTTTGTTCCTTGATATCTACTAGTCCCAGAGGCTTGTGTCTGTACTGTTCGAGTCGATTCAGATACCTCTGTAGTGTTTGCTGATACGCTCTGGCCTTGTCACGGGGTGGTAGATCTTCTGTTTCCAGGACTTGTTGCATCTGACGATCCAAATCCTGTAGACTATCATTTAGTGTGTCGGGTGGTACATAGGGTTTTTCTAGCAATCGGGGATCGATCAAGATCATCTTCTTGGCCATTACAATCCCACCACGCTTTTCAACACATTTAGTATGGGGCCTAGTAAGGCGCCTATGAAACCACCTTGTTGTATAATCTCTTTCCTTTTCTTGAGCGATAATTTCTTATGAGTGAGTGCTCTCAGACTGTCTTTGTGTCGTTGCAGACGCTTCTTCTGAGCTGGTGTCAGGGGAACATTACCTTTTAAAACGTTGTGACAGCACTCGCAAATTGATTGGACGAGATCCGGGGAAGCTGATTTCATTACTGCCTTCACAGTGGCTGGGTTGGTCTGACCCAAGAAACGTAACATACCCTCGTTACGTTTAAGTCGGTTAGACATGTTATTTGGGGACGTAGACGACTTGCTGCTGGTCGGGAAATATATGACTTCGTAAGCGGAGCTGATCCGGTGTTTCCTGTCGCAGGTCAAATAACAAATACCCGTGTGGAGCCGATGTCGCGTCTTTAAAACTCTCTTGGACATATGACACACGGCCTGGATACATCTGTTTGGCGAGATTGGTAATCTGAGACCCGTCTCGAGGATTCTTAAACACCACTAGGTAGTGCGAATTCAGACTGATAGTTCTTTGTTCTTTATTCTTACCAAATAGGTTCTGTACTATATACATAACACTGAGGTTGCGATGATGACTGCCTTTAGTAAATAACTTAGTCACTCTGTCATCTGTCTCAGACATTAGATCATCTATGACTACTAACCGACGTCTATCACCTGTCCATTTTTCCATATCTGGCAGACCTTCATTAAATTGAACACCCTTCATAGTTTCGTAGATGGGTTGCCATTCCCCATAGCACCATATAATTTCCTCTGGAAGAGGGTCTACCATGGCTGGTAGATGGGTCAAGAACTGTTGGACAAAAACGGTTTACCACTCCCCGTTGGGCCCGCAATCAAAGCCGTAAAAGGATGTTTCCACCTAGGATCCATGGGTATTAATAACCACCTATCTAGTCGCATTGGTGTTTATAAACGTATCGGGTGATATTATTAGACCATTTGACCACCAACTGCACGCCAGTGGGTCTCTGGTAGCTATTGGTATAATAATGATGGAACCAATGGTCGACTATACACAAGTTCACACCGAGGTGGTGAGTATGGCGTTGACTATTATTAGTTCCTACAACCCCACAAAGACCAATAACTCGAGGTTGTGTCGCTTAGTACGTCAGATAGCCAACCAACATGATGTGTTATTCACGAGACTAGAAGTCTGTATCAAGCCCGAACACGTTTTCCCGGTCTTTGTTTCAATCGCTGACGAAGTCTTTGCCGATAACGTCATCAACTACGGGAGAATAATGATGGTTTTTACACTTGGTATGCGTCTGGGTATGCATCTGATTAATAATTCTTACAATACAGACGTGAATGTCCAGGACCTGGAGGAAAGCTTCGCTACATCTGTAGGCACGTATATGACTGATAAACTACATCATTGGATACTGCGAGGTGGATGGTGTAATTTCTATACTTGGTTGCAAGCAGCAGTTGAATAAATACATAATACATTTCAGTATGTGTCTTTGTTTCATTGTCTGTCATTGTTGATGTCTCTCGGAACAATAAGTAAAAACAAAACCACTAAAGAAAATCAACAAATATCTTGGTTTCAATATATCAAAGAATGTATTATTCATCAAAACACTTTAGTGCTATAAGAAAACATCAATGACATACATGCTTAGTGACAAATATATAAAACAATGTAGTTGGGGGATGACCTAGACATCAAACTATCGGGAACTCGGGCATATGAAAGAGGTAAAAACATATACCAGCTACTGTCTCTTGTGTGTATTTGGTGTCTGTACGTTGTTGCATGGCGTAGGAATGAATGTCATGTTCGTGTACTGTTGTAAGGAAGGCATCAAAGTCGTATCTGTTATGTATTAGCGCTGGAAATTCTAAAACAGAAGAATTGTTAAATGATGCATGATAGAATCTAAGATCTTGTGTTCCTCTATGTCGTAACACTAGATGCAAGCTAAAGTTGATCTTAAAGCGACTAATTTGAGCATTGAAAATCTTATACAACGTATCTGTCCAGTTGATAGGCTTTTGTATCTCCGGGCTGATAAAGAAGGTGTATGTCGATAAATACTTGTTAATCTTGTGATGTGTCCTGATAGCTTCCCAATTTTATCTATATATTTGTTGAATATCCGATGGAAGGATGTGTAGTGTCTCTGGTTCTCCGGCTGCTAAGATGCTCACTTCGTCTTCTACCAATTGTTCAAGAATATTCTCGTCTGGTTGTATCTGATTGTTAGTTATATTGGTTTCATTTGGTGGTGTCGTCGAGGTTGTTGTTGGTGTTGTCTCTGATGGTGAAGAGGTAGTTGTCTCTGGTTCTGATGTATCCATAGACCGGTGATGATGTATTCGTTTGTGTTTTTGTAGATTGTCTTTTCTGTTGAAACGTTGTCCACAGATATGACATAAGTATGGTTTCGTACCGTGAATGGTCCGAATGTGACGATTAAGGGTATACTTATCACAATAGGCTTTGTCGCACACTGAACACGTGAAAGTAGATCTGGTGGTCATATTGATAAACTGGTTTTTTTTTTCTTTCTTACAACACCAAAAAATTCTGGTGTATACAATGTTTCACTGTTTTATCAGATGCCAACGACACGAATAAGGCTCACACCAAGTTTCACTGCTGTAGCTAGCCAAGTCACTACGTGAAAAATAGCTGGTTACTACACGAATAACGCTCACACCAACCTGTTTCACCGATGTAGCCAAGTCAGTACGTGAACAATATCTGCTTACTACACTGCTCACACCAGCCTGAAGCACCTCTGTAGATAGCCAAGTCAGCCCGTGAACTGGTACTGAGCTCACAAGAGACGCCTTCTATTATATAGACTGGGTCTGCACACGACGTAGCTGACGTGGCAGTTAGACAAGCTATTCTCACGCCTGCTTCCCACAAACCGATGACTCATACTTAATGACTTTTGCACATGGCGTTGATGACGTAGGGGCTTTCTCGGACATCCGCGTTCTTTACCAAAAGGGGGGTATGTGGTTTGTATAGTTTAGTCTTATGGGTAAGTGTATCTGTACTGGTACCAGTAGTAATGTTTTGGGTGTGTCTTTGTTTTTTTGTATGTACTTATGTGTCTGTATGTACAAGTGTATCAAGTGTGTATGGGTGTCTGTATGTGTTTTGTGTCTGTCTTTGTGCTTGTATGTGTGTACACGTGTGTGTACTTGTGATGACAGTAGTAATGGTATGGGTTGTCTGTGTATGGTTGCCTTTGTGTTTGTATGTGTGTGTGTACTTGGCTGTCTTTGTATTTGTGTCTTTGATTATGGGTGTGTAGTTGTGAATAGCTGTTGTTGTGAGAGTAGTAATGGTATGGTTTGTCTTTGTGCTTGTCTGTCTTTATGTGTATGTCTGTATGTACAAATGTGTCTGTGTGTGGTTGTCTTTGTATTTGTGTGTATCAAGTATGTACTTGGTTGTCTTTGTGCTTGTCGCTAATATTCGTAGTAGTATTATCACTACTATTGATTCTTCCTCACTTTACCCACCACCATTGCACTATACATACTTTCCCCTACAATTTCCTTACTCGACTACTTGACCACTGCTTGACCACTGCTTGACCACGTCATCGATCACTTTAATCACTACCATAATCTTAGGCACATCGTCCTCTACAATTTAAGTGGTCACTCGACCACTTGACCACTTGACCACTGCTTGACCACTAATTTACCACTCTTTAATCATCACCATGTCGTTACAATCACGTTTCCCTAAAATTTCCATAAAATTGTCCTCACTTGACCACTACTTGACCACTGCTTGACCACTACTTGACCACTAATTTACCATTAATTTAAACATTACCATGTCGCTACGACCAATTTCCCCTAAAATTTATTCACTTGACCACTTGACCACTGCTTGACCACTAATTTACCACTCTTTAATCATCACCATATCATTACAATCACTTTTCCCTAAAATTTCCCTAAAATTTTCCTCACTTGACCACTGCTTGACCACTACTTGACCATGTCATCGATCACTAATTTACCACTAATTTAAACATTACCATGTCACTACGACCAATTTCCCCTAAAATTTTCCTTATTGACCACTTGACCACTGCTTGACCACTAATTTACCACTCTTTAATCACCACCATATCATTACAACCAATTTTCCCTAAAATTTCCTCACTTGACCACTTGACCCTTACTTGACCATTGTTTGACCATTGGTTGACCAGTGTGTAATTGCGAACACCTCTTATTATATTTATAACCACCCCTATATCACTCCTACTTGATCACTAATACACCTTACCATCATACCCATTATAACTTTATACGCTTTCCTTTGTAATCGGTGAATATACCACCCTTTACCTTCACTACTATCACACTGTTCAGATGATAGTAACCACCTCTTACTTCGTCGAGTATAACCACGACCCATCACACCTTTGTTTATACATTACTACACCACGCATACTAATACATTATGTCTACGCCACCACCATATATCCATGAGTAGAACGACCCATCACACCCTTGTCTATCACTACACATACACATTCATATACGTAACCACCATATACCCATCACGCCCATGTGTATCACTACACAGACACATTCATATACGTAACCACCATATACCCATGAGTAGAAACCATGATCCATCACACCCTTGTTTATACACCACCATGCATACACATTATGTCTACACTACCACCATATACCCACTACACATATACATTCATATACGTAACCATCATATGCCCATGAGTAGAACGACCCATCACACCCTTGTCTATCACTACACATTCATATACGTAACCACCATATACCCATGAGTAGAACGACCCATCACACCCTTGTCTATCACTACACATATACATTCATATACGTAACCATCATATATCCATCACACCCTTGTTTATACACCACCATGCATACACATTATGTCTACACTACCACCATATACCCACTACACATATACATTCATATACGTAACCACCATATAACCATGAGTAGAACGACCCATCACACCCTTGTTTATCACCATGCATACTAATAGACGTAACCAAAATAACTTTCCCCCTTCGCTTTCCAGAACCAACTAAACATTTACCTTAATTACTTTTTACACCCACCAGGCAGCGTCAAAAAACCCGTTCCCACGAGGCACGCCGAAAAAAATTTCACCCGCCCAAAAATATTTCCTTCATAAATCAGCCTCCAGGTTCTGGAACCGAGTCGACAAATTTTACCCATATTTCCTTCATAAACCCTATCAACCTACCTGGGTAGGCTGAAAGTGGGGTCTGGAAGCCAACCTATACTACTTACCACACAGCCGATGCCTTGTCTGGGTTTATAATGGCCCCTGCGTCTCTGCACCACTCCGCCACCCTGTTTACCGCCACCTGCAAGTCTTTCGCCAGACTGGCCCTGTCTCTACCCTGTCTGTACACCAGCACACCATGTCAAGATTCTACCCACACCTTGTGTCTCAATAGCTGTGATTTTGCTGGTGTAGACATTAGAGAGCCCTGGGGACAAGGCAGATCCCTGCGGTAACCCAGGTGTAATAGTACAGGGGTCAGAAGTCCAGGAACCCATGCTCAGTGCAACCTTACACTCATAAAGGACTGCCGCAACCCATCTAACAAGGCAAGGGCAGACCTCCATGTCCAACAGTGTGTGTATTAACCTATCATACCTAACCCTGTTATACGCATCCTCCAGGTCAAGAGGTCTCCTGTTTATCCTGGAAGCTCTCGTAGACATCAAATGCAAAAGTTTCAGCATTGGCCCAGGTGTCCTTTCTAGGCCGGTAGCTCCTGAGTCCTTGGGGAAGCAGATTCCGAATTTCCAAATGTTGCTGGAGCCTGCGTGCTACTATCTTTTCGAGGACTTTGCCATACGTGTTTTGCAGGGTTATGATTCGGTATCCATTAAATCTGGAGTGATCCTTACATGGATTTGGGAGTGGGACCAGGTAGCTATGCAGCCAATCGTGGGGTATTTCCGCCGTATTGATGCTTAGGTTGAAACAAAGAGCCATCTCCTCCAAGTCCCCATCATTTATGTTCCTCAAATGGGAGTACCTCATCCTATCTGCGAGTTTGTTATCGATGTGTAAGTATGATGACCATTGGCTCTTTCGGCATTAAACAAAATGTGATGTGTGCTTCGATCGTGTCTGTGAGTCTCAACCATCATACAATTATTATCACCGTCATCATCATCATTGTCGTCACCATCTTTAAATGCATTGTTGACTGCATTTCCATGCCTGCCTTTTTCGGAAAATCTCCAATTTCCAATAGCATGCTGATTGGCTGAGTGCCGACACCTTTCTATGACATGACAACAGGTTGGGAAAAAAAAATACGCTCGCTGTCTTCCTATACCTCTATTTACATAAATTATTCCAGTAGTTAATACATGTTCCAGCTTTTCTCTCCTCTTCATGGGTGAAACATTACTACTGCCTCTTTCTGATGTTTGTGCTCATCATCATCATGTGCCATGTCGATAAGCGTGGGCGGTCATGTTTCGACATCTCACTCGATCACCTGAGTCGTGGATCTGCTAAGTGTTTCTGTCTCGACCATGCCACGTGATCAAGCCATCCAGGTATTTACTTCTCTGCCTTCTCTTTATTCTCTTCCCCCCAATCTTGCCAGCTGTCACCAAGTTCTCCAATTTATTTCTTCTGATAACGTGACCAAAAAATGTTGACTGTCTACGTCTAATTTATCTCATCAGTCTATGATTTTCATTTGTTTCTTTTAGGACTTGGTCATTCGTTTTTCTGTATGTCCATGGTCTTCTTTGCATATTCCCCAGAAAACACATTTCCACAGCCATCAGATGTTTCTCAGACTTTTTGTGATATGTTGTCTTTATTTCTTAGCTTCATTTGAAACATACCGATAACTCATTTTGTATATACAGTGAATTTTCTGCATTCTTCTATAAAGCCACATAGTTACAAAACGAACACATCGACAAAAGTCTTTCTCAACGGGCGAGGGGGGGGGGGGGGAGAAACAGGACTGCATAACCAAACACAGTAGTAATTCATCTACGGTCGGTTATCCGAGCATCGCAAAGAAATAAAATAAAAAATGAAATGTCAGCAAGGCCGATTAGATATAAGCACTGGTTCTTAAACACCCGTTGTGTTGGTGCCTAGATAGCGAGTCAACTCCAACACCGGTCAGTTGGACAAAACATGTTGACTTATCGTCCTTAACTTGATGATGTAAATAACAATTACCTCAGAAGTTGATGTTGGTTCACTTGAAGCGAGGGACACAGGTAAAAGGAAAGCTAATCCACGCGAAAATAATCAGTCCAGTGCATTATAAGTAGTGCTTTGGTAAAATATGAGATCAATTATAGATCAATTTTGTAACTGTTTGGTAAAATATGGGCGTGTCTGTATTTTATTGGACTTGTATTTCACAGTTTGAATGACTGGCAGTTGACCTATATTTCATTCTTTGAAGGATAAGTCAACTGGTTTATATTTTACACTTTGAATGCCAATCTATTGGTTTATATTTCACACTTTGAATGCCAGGCAATAGATTTACATTTCACACTTTGAATGCCAGTCAACTGGTTTATATTTCACACTTTTCTCACTTTAAATGCCAGTCAACTGGTTTATATTTCACACTTTTCTCACTTTAAATACCAGTCAGCTGCTTTATCTTTCACACTTTGAATGCCAGTCAGCTGGTTGATATTTCACTCTATGAACGCAGGTCTATTTATTGATATGTCACTCTTTATAAGCCAGTAAGTTGATTTATATGTCACTCTTTATAAACCAGTCAATCGGTTTATATCTCACCCTTTGAATATCTCCCACTAACTGATGATTTCATTGGTCTCTGGTGTTCATTAACACTCTTCAGTTCCATTTGCAAGAACCAATTAACTTTTAGTAGTCTTCTGGGACGGAAAGAGATGAATGAAGTCAGCGACTGAGATCTTGATTGATTGCGTCAGGGTCAGAGGTGCAGAATGAACCGATGCACCGCTAGCAAGTGGTGGTTCTAGAAATAGGTTGCATCAGCGCGACTTGGTCGAGAGCGTGAATGAGCGGACCGAAGAATTTTATTTTCGAAAATTAAAGAATTAGGCACGCAGGCCATTATAATATTTTGGCATCTGATCTCTTTTTTTTTATATACGATTTCATTCTTACATCACTTATAAAATAAAGGTTAGTTACATATCCTTTACAGGACGTAACAGTCGACCGCGGCAATTTCTTGGCTGTTCGTGATTCCTGGGCAAGTTTACGTTCAGTAGTTTGCTATTGCTTTTTGATCAACCGGCATTCATACGTTTTCATTAAAAAAACGTAAGGTTATAATTATAAGGTTTATCTTAAACAACAATAACAATAATAAGTGAATTATAAGCGGATGGATATGTACACAAGTCATTACTACATAACAAATTAATAATAATAATAATAATAACAATAATAATAATAATAACAACCATTATTATTATTATTATTATTATTATTATTATTATTATTGTGAATGCCAGAACGTTAGGGGAGATGTGCATACAAGACAGGAGGAGATTGCTTAGTTAGGAGAGAAGGGGGAATGCACATTCTTGGATTCTCACGTATTTTATCCAACGCCGGCTTCCTGGCCTAGAGGTTAGCGACTTTTCTCCGTAATCTCGTATACTCTCGTCGGTAACGTGATGACGGTGAGAATCAGCAGTGGTTCGAATCGCATCGGTAACTTACGGGGTATGTGAGCCGGCCGCTCAGAAAGCAATGGCAAACTACTGAGCGTAGTCTTGCCAAGAGATCAACATACAGCTGAAAGATGCTGATGTTGACAGCGATGTCCTGTAAAGGATATGCAAAAAAAAAAAATATATATATATATATTAATGGAGCTGACCCAGAACAAAAAAGACTGCGATCTATGGAGAGACATGAAGACCTACAAAAACTTGCAAGGCACGTGATGATGATGAAATTTCAGGATGCCATTATGATCTTCCATAGAAAGTTGCATTTTCACTTAAACGAAGCAGCATCAGTAGTTAAAATGCAAACTTTTAGACTGATGATCGAGATAGCTAGAAAAGAGCAGTACACTAATCGCCCGAAGAGGTTAGCACGAACCAGCACGAACTGACACAGTCATTGTCCACTAATGAATGTACTGCTAAGAAGAGCTGAACGCCTATAGACGTGTCTGGAGCGCAATGATAATAATCCGAAGTGAATATGAGAACGTATTTCTCGCGTAAAATCATTATGATTTCTTAGCAGTAGTTTATGACACTACCACCTGATATACCCACACAGATAACAGAAAAGGAAACCTTATTGGAAAGGGCTGACCCGCGGAGAATCCTTACTATTCAGGGAAGCACCGAGGGCAACGCAAACATAGAGAAGCTTGTCAAAGGTCATCATGAATGCGAGTGAAAAATTCTTAATGAGATCGTCAGTGACAAGAAAGTACCTTTTGGCTGTTTGAGCTTAGAATAATTTTATGAGTTAATTAGCTCCATGAAGACGAGCTTCTACGCTTAGGCAGTACACGGTGTTTGTAAAGTCTCACTACACTTTGTATGTAGAACAGCTGTTTGTTGGAGAGTATGTTTTCTGTCTTGCAAAAGGAAAACATACTCTTCAACAATCAGCTGTTCTACATAAAAGTGTAGTGAGACTTTAAAAACACCCTGTATAATTTTCGATGAGTTAGAACATAAACATGTGTTTGCCATTGCAGACCGGATATTGGTTCAAGAAACAAACTACCATTCATAACTATCAATTTGGGAACCCGTTAAGACCACTTAAGACAGTTCGTAAATAAACACACATCTATTGTTTGACGCACATTGAAGTATAGGAAAGAAGCAGGAAATAGAGGACGCACTTGACAGCATACAAATTGACATATACAAACTATAGCTTTCTTTTTTTTATGTTGTCTAGCGCGTCATCTAATCCCTGCTTCTTTCGTCTATTTCTATGAGTGTGAAACAATACATAACTATTTGAACATCGCAACGAGCTCACTATTTAAACATTATACATCCAATGAACTAGATATTTTGTGTGCGCATTACTAGCACAACATAGAACGAATTGAAAATGAAGTGGAATGCCACGATTGTTTAGCTTCGATGTACTTGAAACGGAAAACGCAGCAAAAAGAGATAAATGCAAGTAGCGACTGATAGTTTTGACTAGTTGATCCTTGATCGGGGAATCGAAGCTGGGAAACGAAGCTGAACAAGACCCTGTTTCACCTTCAAGCGTTGAAACACAGACTGGTCTCGTCATTCTATTAAAGAGAGACGAGATTGAAGAATAAATACAACCTATTCTCAAATATGGGCTAAATAAAATGTAACTGACCCGTTTATGCACCTTCAGTATTTTCAGACAGATGATGTCTGTGCCAGGTAGACCAACAGGCATTCGATAGGTAATGTTGTCAATATGACATGTGCCGACTTTACTTCTTGTAACATTTCCTGGTACCTATTTTAGGCTGGGTCGCCCTAGTAGCCCAGAAGAATTTTATAAAACAAGAAGATTCCCCTCTGCCACTTCTCATGTAATCTGAGATATCCGCTAAGCATGGGTGGAAACAGACGAGGCAAACTTGCCAGCCACGTCGCTTCCACTGCTGCCCAAAACTTGGCTATAATTCGTATCTAACCATTGAGATAGCACCACATGTCTCAGAATTTTATATTAAACCAGCAAAAGTCAAATAACAAAAATAAAAACATAGTGGACCGTAATGCTGTGTCCAGAATATTCACAATCATTTAAAGAAGAGAAACGATTGATCGGTTCCAATGTTGCACATATATTACACAGGGATATCAATTGGGGAACCAACCCTTTGAAGCTACAAAGACAGTTCATAAATAAACACAATATAGAAGTGACAAGAAGGAAGTAGAGACAAGAGGACGCACTAGATAACATACAATTTGAAAGCTATAGTTACCGACCGGGATTGGAACCCGTCACTTCCAAATGACGACAGCACCTCTCTGCAGGAACAAGTGTACTTCGACGTATGACCAACTAGATATCCCTAAACAAAAGTGTCGTCATTAGACAGATCTATCATACACATGAACCTACAACAACGGAATACAGATATATTGATATTCCTTGCATGTAAACTGGCACAGCACAATGAATCCTTTTCCTAATGTAAAGGGAACACAAGAATAGCCACAGATACATTACAGTAATGTTCACATCAATGTAAATTCAGAATTATAAATAACTACAAAGAATTAGAAACGGTCAATATGTGAACAAAACCAAACAACAACAACAACAACAACAACAACAACAACAACAACAACAACAACAACAACAACAACAACAACAACAACAACAACTGCAGCAACAATAACAGCAACAGCAATAACAGCAACAGCAACAGACTTGAATGATCATGAATTCAACGATAACTACTAATCTTCTATATTTAAAGTCAAAAAAAGTATCATTGTCCACCTCATGAAGCCCGTTGGGTGTATGTTCTATGCCCAGTTTTAAAGAAAAGTTTGGCACTGGCAGGTGATGTGTTCAATGTCACGCAGACCGACTCAACTTTCTAGAACATTTCCCGGTACCCACTTTTCGAATACGTTGAGATTAGAGCCCAGGTCAATAAAAAAAAAACAAAAAACACATCGCCACGGGTGGGGTTCAAACACGTAACCACCAGGTTGGATGCCAAGCGCGATGGTCACTGTATCACCGCCACTGATATCGCATATCTTTAAGGTTAGTGTAAATATATGAAAATTGCAATCGCACCCCTCCTTTAATTTAGCACACAATGTACTGCTTTGTAGCCATTACGACTGGGCGTAAATTCTACATGCCACATGTTGCTGTGAGGTCAAGCATCATCAACAATGTCATTTGGATAGCCCAGCTACAAGGTCTAGACCTAGTTTTATGAAGTCTACGCCTCCACATGGGATTCTGACATAAGTAAGACTTTTCCCCCACAATTTCTAGTCGTTGTTCTCATTTTATCATCTTTCCATTCTTCTCATACCGTTCTTATGCCTTAATGCAGTCAATTCTTTGTCTTCCTCGTGTTTACAATTTGTATTGTGTCCAAATAAATTTGTTTGCTGATGAAGGCTAATCAACGCAACGTCCTATATTCCGTAATTATGCTCTATCAAACACCATTACTTTGTGGTATTTTATATTATCCGCACATTCTGACGTTAGTCCTTGACAAGGATTACCTTATCCCAAAGCTAACCGGAAGCATAAACCAAGGTTATCACCACGTGGCAGTGGAGGTCAATATGGCCGAATGGATAAAAGCGCCTACTCTTAAACTTCCGGTGTGGAGGTAGAGAATTCAACCCCTACATTGGTCAGCTGGGATTAAACTGTTGACTTCTCGTCCTTGACTTCGGAAAGCAAATTACAAGTACCTCTGAAGTCAGAGGAGTTCGCCTGATGGGCACATGAAAAAGGGAAAACTAATCCACACACAAAATCAGATCAGTGTACTCTCAAATAGTGGCAACTATTAGGGGAAGTAGCACATGTATGGCCTACGCTTGGGTTCAAAGCGACCTAAAGAAAAAAAAAAATGTGGCAGTTTACAGCAAAGACAACTCTTTGTCAATTTATCACCACAGATTCCGTATCTCTTCTTTACGGCCAATTGATCCCCTGAAGGACTAACTTCACGGTATTAGCCAACAGAAATATAAAACTCTCTTCTCCTTGGTTCAACAACATAATTCCTATGTTCTACAGAAGAATGGTACACACATTAAGCTTATAACTTTCTTCCTTAACCACGACAAAATGTGTAAAACTCGTCTCAAAACATTTAAATCTCCTGTACATCAATTAGAGACGCCAGACAGTTTAACCCACCCGTAAGAAAATTCTGGAAATAAAATTAACGCCTGAAGACACATCCAGACTATAGATGCGGGAGACGAGTAACGGAAGCTCAAAATGCGTTTTCATTTGGGGTACTTCATGCATTACGAAAGTGAAAATACACACACAGATTTTGAGCAGCCGTTTTCCTCTTGGTGATAACACCAGTGCATGTGTTATCGCGAGATAGGATGTTTGCAGTAATACATCGCCAGCTGGGGATCTGCCGAGGGCCGTTCAGCGGATATCTCGGATTACTTGAGAAGTAAATAATCACGTGGGATTTAGGTTGGCAGTGGCACGTCTGCTTTCTGGCGCGAAATGTGGTTGAGCAGTGTCTACCATTGGTTGTTTGTTGTTTGTTAGCAGACCCGCTTCGCCAGCCGTGGTGTATGTATGCGAATCGTGATCATGGACTAAATCTCAAGAGCCAGCGGCACAACTCTGATATCAGATATGAAAATACCCAGGAAGGCTAACTGGGTCAACAAATGTCCAGAGAGGTAGGATGTGTCGAAAGAGGCAAATGTCGCAGCTCTGCTGAAATGAGGTATAAGGCAGTTATGTGTAAAACATAACACCATACGATAATCGAAGAATAAGTAGACGAAGAGGAAGAAGAAGAAGAAGAAGAAGAAGAAGAAGAAGAAGAAGAAGAAGAAGAAGAAGAAGAAGAAGAAGAAGAAGAAGAAGAAGAAGAAGGAGGAGGAGGAGGAAGAAGAAGAAGAAGAAGAAGAAGAAGAAGAAGAAGAAGAAGAAGAAGAAGAAGAAGAAGAAATTTATTGAAGTGAAAGTTATGATATCATCAGTACCCCGGGAAGCTTAACCCGGTCAACAAATGCCCGCAGAAGTCGGATGTGTCGGCCTAACGGCGCAAGAATGCAGCTCTGCTGTAAACAGGCACAACGCAATCACGTCCGGAAAAGAAAAAAAAAAAAACTCCGGATGGACGTAGAAGAATATCATCAGTACAATGGTGGAAATTAGGGACACAAAGCTCAGTTTGTGGTAGAGGATTGGTCAGATTGTCCACCGTAGATGTCATGGGACGTGTATTCGAACCCTGACCAAGCTCGGTGTGAAAATGTTACACTAGGGCTGTACAGTGGTGATTCTGGGACTATATCAATCACTTTTAGGATACGAGTAACAAACACAGACAGCGATCGTAGTTCGTAGATAGAAACACAACTTTGCTACTGGCTGCACACACATAGTCTATCGTTACACTTGGCAACATTGGCCACACAGAGGGGATAGTATCACTACTCTAGATGTGGACTTAACAGTTCTCTTTATTGAATTAAGTAATGCTTCTGCGACAGTACAGCATATCATTCTGTCGTCGTTATATCCATAGGCAGAAAAAGGAGCGGCTTTATATATCCCTACAAACTAATTTTAGTCTGTTGGTTCAATGTCATCATCATCATCATCATCATCATCATCATCATCATCATCATCATCATCATCATCATCATCATCATCATCATCATCATCATCATCATCATCATCATCATCATTATCATGTGCTAGGCCGATAAGCGTGGGCGGTCTTGATTCGCAATCTGACGCAATCACCAGAGTCGTGTATCAGCGCTGTGTACTTTTCTCGACCACACCTCGTGACCAAACCATCTGGGTAATTACTTTTCTACCTTCCCCTTGTTTTTGTCTCCACAATCTTGCCATTTGTCAAAAATTTCTCCAATTTATTTCTTCTCATAACGTGCTAAAAATATTACGACTGTCTATGTCTAATTTCTCTAATCAGTTTAATGTTTTCATTTGTTTCATTGATTTTTTCGGTCTGTCCGTAATATTCCTTGCATTTTCATCAGAAAACACATTTCCACAGCCAATAGATGTTCTTGAACGTGTCTGATCACTGTCCACACTTCACATCCATACAAAAGTACAGCTTCTATGTCAGTCTTCTCTAATTCGTGGCAACCCTCCCCCTCCCCCTTTCCTCATACCCTCGCCCTCCACGTTCTTCTGAATAGTCGATTTCTGTGGTTCAGGGGGTTAGTGAAACGCAGTTTTCAATGGCATGAGTAGTCGGCCGTTCAGAAAGCAATGATAAACCACTGAACGTAAAACTGCCTAGTAAATCAAAACAACCAACGCAACGTCCTGTAAAGGACATGCAACTAACTTCGTCTGTATAGAGATTTGTCATATATCCCTGTTTGAATAGAGATTTCTCGAATATCACTACGTGAGTAGAGATTTCTCGTATATCAATGTTGGAATAAGGAGTTGTAGTATATTACTGTTTGAATAAATATTTGTCGTATATCACCGTTTGAATAGAGATTTGTCGTATAACACTATTTCAATACAGATTTCCGTATATCACTGTTTGAATAGAGATTTGACGTATATCGCTGTTGAATAGAGATTTGTCATATATCACTGTTTGGATAGAGATTTCTCGTATATATCACTCTTTGAATAGAGATTTGTTGTATATCACTGTTTGGATAGAGATTTATCGTATATCACTGGCTGAATACAGATTTCTCGTTTATTATTGTTTGAGTAGAGATTTGTCGTATATCATGGATTGAATAGAAATATTTCGTAAATCATTGTTTGGATAGAGATTTGTCGCATATCACTGTTTGGAAGAAACATGGCCTGTTATCTAACACTTGGACAAGTTTCATGGTGGTTCGGTGAGATGTATTCTGTCTCTTCACTACTATTATGTTCTTCTCACAAAAGTGTCTCTGTCATACACAGCTGGAAACAAATGGTTGTCACCGTGCTGACATAGAAACTAGATGATACAAGGACACAGACAAGTATTAGTATATATGTCTTGTATGAAACAACGTCCAGGTACCAGTGTCATAGATTTTGGTAAGATTTAGCCCAATACGATTTGTAAACGGATACTTTAGTTACTCTCTCTCTCTCTCTCTCTCTCTCTCTCTCTCTCACACACACACACACATACACACACACACACACATACCCACACCCACCTACCCACACACACACAGACGGAGGAAAATCATTAATACTCAGTTTATTATAAAGTGCACAGAATAAAATGGACAATGGAAAATCGCATTTCAGGAAACAAACTGGCTTTTAAGCAATACACCATGTAGGGGTCGTGAGGATCGAGCATTCGCAATAGCGAACACAAAATGACTGCCCCTCTATAGACTTGCACAGTGGAAGAAAGCAAGGCGTTATTCGTTTTTTTGTTTGTTTTTTTGTTTTGTTATTGTGGTCAGAGGGTGTGAAACCTTGAGAAATCTACAGAAGAATGATGGTTCAGTATGAAGACAGTGTTTTGAGTCAGGAGAGCGTGTATGAATGTGTAGAAAGATGTTTAAATTGAAGAAAAAAATGCCAATGACGAATTCTCAGGGAAAGTCATGAGGACTTTCCTTTGGGATATCAACGGCCTTATAGTGAAGCATTTCTAGGAGATTGGTGAAGCTGTGACTAGTGCTCGATACAGTGACATGTTAGTGAACAAGTAGAAGCCTGCCATGCGATCAAGACGTCAGGGACTCTCTCAAAAGAACTATTGTTGCTGCACGATAACGACTGCACTGATACTGCTGCTCATACAGTGGATAAACTAAGTGCTCTGAAATTTGAAGTCTTGAAACATTTAGCAAACAGTCCAGATTTAGCACCATCGAACATTCTCTCTCTATCTCTCTCTCTCTCTCTCTCTCTCTCTCTCTCTCTCTCTCTCTTTATCTCTCTCTCTCTTTCTCTCTCTCACACACACACACTCTCTCTCTCACAGGTGCAACTGAGCAGATGTAAACCTCTGAATCAATTAATCAACTTCTCCAGCTAAATGACCAAATCGCCAATAAGTATTGCATTTCGATATGTGCCAGTTCCCCCTAGACATTGGGATTGGGGGGGGGGGGGGGGGGGTATTCTGATGACCATGAACTATCTAAGACCTGTAGACGAAACATTGCTATCATCATCATCATCATCATCATCATCATCATCATCATCATCATCATCATCATCATCATCATCATCATCACCCAGTGCCTTGCTAGCAGGCGTGGGCGATCATGTATCTCTACAAATTGTGTTGACTCCCTTCCATGCCATGGCACAAGACTGTCAAGAATTTTCTCCGCCTGTCTTCATCTATCTATCTTTCCGCAAATCTTTCCGGTTTTCATGACATGTTCCAGTTTTTGTCTTCTCATAACGTGGCCAAAAAACCCTCCTTCTGATGTTTGTGTTAAGTTGTCTTTGCGACTTAGCTTCCTTCCAAATGTCCATACTCCTCATTTTTGCTGTCCAATTAATTTTCAGCATTCTTCTATAAAACCACATCCCCAATACTTCCAGAAAGTTTTGCGCTTGAACAGTGCCAAACTTCGCCTATCCCCTGTGAGTCCGCATGTGCCATTCTTAAGGCAAAACCAGGTTACATCCTAACATGCCTTCAACATGCTAATGAAAAAACAAATAAACTATTCAACAAATAACCAACAAAGCAAACAGTCAAACAAAGAAATACTCAACTAATCATGTGCTTAGGTATGTTTCTTGTGTTTTAAATTGTGCGGTAACTGTATGCCTCTTCCTTCTGTCATTTACGACTATCTGTTACTGCCTCCAGGGCACAGGAAGTCTCCCGTTTAGTGTTCGCGCTCATGACCCGCGTTGTTACAAGCTCATTGATGACCGAACATTTCTGGTCATAATTAATAGTAATTTGAGTTCATTTTTCCCTCCGATCGAGTATTATCTGAGAATTTCATCCTATGTGGCGAAAAGGTTATCAGAAGAGCACTGTACAAATATTGGAATGGAATACTTACAGTATATTTTACTTACACACAGATTGCCTTGTGAAAGTTCCTGAAAGAATACAGGCTAAGGCAACAAAGCCAGACGGTAAATGTTGGCAAGAAGAGCCCACAAGTCTGGGAATGCGATCTGTCCTGGGAAGGCGGATACAGAAAAACCTCAACCGTCAAAGTCAGAAGATGTTGGCCCAAGTGGCGCGGGACTAGAAAGCGGATATCTAAACACTACAATGGATGCTAAGCACTAATCTCTGAAACAGACGCATAACAAACGTTGATAGCAGTAGAAGAGTGAAACTGTAACCCACACTTCCAAAATCTGAAATATAAGAGCCACAAAAGTGGCTTTTCGTACAAATAAATGGTCGAATATTGAGCCACTTCAGATGGTGCTCTGGATTCTAAGAGTTAACTTTATATTCCCATATTCAATCATTTCTGACTAAGGGTTCATGCTCCCTTGGAGCCGAGAGTTGTCAGTTAGACAGCCTAATGTTCTTCTCCAGGACTTGCTAACTTCCCATGTGGCTGCCAGACCTGATTAACAGAGGCAGTTCATAAATAAACACACACGATATTGTTTGGCTCTTATAGAAGTGAGAAGGGGAAGTAGAGACTAGACGACGCATTAGACACCATAAAAACTGAAAGCTATAGTTACCGACCGGGATTCGAACATGTTCAAATGACGACAGCAGGAACAAGTGTACTTCGACATTTGACCAAGTGTCTAGCTGATCATATGTCGAAGTACACTCGTTCATTCAGTGAGGCGCTGATATGGAAGGCGCTGGAGGAGAAGCGCAAGAATGGAAGACTAGGCGTGAGGTGGGCTTGTGCTCAGGTGGGAGAAAAAGACACAAGAATAAACATGAAAAAAATGCCAGATGAGAAACTGAAATATAGAAGTATGTGATATAGACCCAGTGTATTCGAACCGGAGATTATAAATTGACAACACCTCGTTGGTAGACAAAGGTATGTCATACCATCCCATGACTTAGATATCCAGCTTAACGCCGTCTGTTTAAACCAGAAATATATTATAACAATATGTATTGTTGACATCCTATGCTAAAACATTGCTTCTATTTGTACAATGAGGCGATCAGTGTCACCAAATTGATAGGAGCATTCGTTCTTAAACATCTGGTGTGCTGATGCCGAGGTAGTGGGTTCCAAGTGGTCAATTGGACTAAAACGATTGTTGTTTTCGTTCGCTATGTTAACTTCTCGTCCTTGACTTGGAGGCGTAAATCTGGTAGGGACAGATCTGAATCCTGGTGTGGCCACACTATGGCTTTCAAGCCATGAAGCATTCGGAGAAGAGAATTAGAGATAGAAGGATAGAGTGAGAAGGGTATTGGGGAAGCTGCCAGAGATAGCACGAGACAGAACGTTTTGGCGTGAGTTGTTTGAGGGTCCATGCTTCATTGGAAGTTAGACGGCACAAGAACAAGAATGCAACATCTTTACCTGAGTCTGTGTACAACTCCACAAGCACAGCAACATAAAGCACGAGGAGGTTTCTAATGAAATCATAAATGTATTTTTTTGGGGGTGAATATATTCTGGGAAAAAAAGAAGTAAAGAACAAATGCATCATCTTTCGATGTTGTCACCACTGCGTTCAATGCAAGTCTTCCAGAGCGATAAAGTGCTTGAATTCCTGTTGAAAAAAAAATTCTCTGGGGTCACTACTCGGTGGATCTCACCAGGTCGTGAACAGTCTGTCACAGAAGTCACGCTGTTTTGAAACTTCCTACTCCACTCATGCACTTGCTACACTGACAGGCATGCATCACCGTTCTGGACCTTCATCGCGGATGAATTGTTATAGGTTTCACTCGTTCACTGATAAAAAAAAAACAAAAAAAAAAAACAATACAAAACAACAACAACAGACAGCATAACGCGGCTCCTGTATGATGCATGTCAAAAGTGAGATGGCCATTTTGAAACTGTCATATGACGTCACGTTTCTCGTCTACACCGTAATGTCACGTGCTTAACACTCTTGACGTCATTACCAACAATATTGACAGGTTACAAGACAACGGCATGGCTATTCTAATTTCTAGCACACCTTTAAGGTTTTCATGTGAAGTCCCCTCGTATGGTGGCCTTTTGGCCCAGTGGTCATGAGTTCGAATTCCCATCCAGGCGGATTTCTGCCTATACAATAACTTTCGCCTTGCATGATAAGATTTATAAATATAAGCGCAATCTATTGCGTTTAGCATTCTAAGGTTTGAATACAAATACAATTTCTTCGTAACATTTGTAGAAAAAAGAAAGAAAAGATATGAGCATAAATAAACGTGTCTTTGTAAATATGTAACAGCTTTGTCTTCATTACCAACTTAGCAGTCCATTAGAAACAAGAAAAAAAAAAATGAACAGCATCTGTCTGCACATATTTCATACTGTTATTTGGTTTCGCTCTTGGCACACATTTGTTCTCACCAGATTGGAGTTTTGTTAATTCAAGCGTTGCCCTCATCTCATCATTTACCCTCCTCTCCTTGTTGGAATAAACGGACCGTGAATTGTTGGACGCGTCTCGGCAAATCCATCTGTTCTCGCGCCCAAGCACCGGAACTTGCGAAAGCCTGCAGGCTTTGCTGGAGGATTGTTTACAAAAACAAGTCAGACTTCAGATTCTTGGGTATCTGTGACGATCCTGTGGCTTCTGAAAGCAGAACCAGCATGCCTCCGGTCTTCCATATCGCCTTCAACCAGATATTTCCTTTCGTTTCTTCTCGTCTACGACTGGCCTCAACGGGCGAGCTTTTTTGTCTTCGGTATTCCACCAAAAACACTGCCATGAGCATAACGTGTAGAGAACAAGCGACTTTGCTTGCGTCTGTCTGGCGAAAGAACTTGTGTAAATAAATAGGAGTCAAAAGGCAAGAGCGGAAATGTTCACAAGATCAAACAGTGATTAAACTCTTTACCACCCATTGTATTTCCTCATAGGGTGAAATTGTAGTTTGAGATCAGACCTATCTAATTGTCTATGACATTCGCAGAAAGAAAGCGGACAAATTCTTGACTAATGCGAGGAAACAGGCCGTTATAAAATGCTTTAAAATGTCAAATATACGTATTTGTGGGCAAACTGAGTTCCGAGATTGAATTACCCTCCCGTTTACAACTTTTCTTTGGCGTGTCTGCATGAACGAATGTTCAACTAAGTAATATTAATTGCTGTTGGCATTATGTAATCCTTCTTCACTCCAAAAATGTCTAAAGTTTAAACTTTTATGACAAATGAGAAGTGCCGCTGTCAGAAGTGATTGCAATAAATTGTGTGATATGTCTGTGGTGTTGTCCTTACTTCGTGAACTTCTCATTAGAACAGATGCTCTTCAATGAATAACTTTTGAGCTGCTCCTTTCAAACTTTTGAACTTAAACGTAGTCCGTACACGTGCTATTAATTCTAGTGCACAAGACTAATTTTTTGCGTGTTGATTAGCTTTCCCTATTACCAGTGTCCCCCGCCATAAGAGGAACTTACTCCGACTTCAGATGTACTTGTAATTTATGTCCCAAGTCAAGGACGAGAAGTCAACATTTTAGTCCAACTGACCGTAAATGAGTATATCTATGTTTCTACTTACTTTATTCGTATGTTTAGGGAGCCGCGACCACGTAGTGGGCAGCCACTCGCCTGCCGTCCCGGCTGTTACGGGTTCGATCTGCAACGGGGCTGGTTCGAATATTGACCTATGCGCCCAGGTCGACCTAGCCTAAAATGCGTACCAGGACAAAACTTAGAGAAGTAAAGACGTGATACTGACCACACCAACCCAATGCTCCTTAAGGCATGCACAAGTGTCCTTGACTTGACTTTACTGTATGTATGTTACTACATCATCTTGATGTGCCATGCCGATAAACGTGGGCGGTAATTTTTCTTCATCTCACACGATCACCAGAGTCGTGGGTCACCTCTGAGTTCTTATCTCGACCATACCACGTAGCCAAACCATTCAATTATTTACTTCTCTGCCTTCCCCTTGTCATTTTCCTCTCAGTCTTGCCAGTTGTCACCAAGTTCGCCAATCTATTTCTTCTCATAACGTGTCCAACCAGTTGCGTCTGTCTACGTCTAATTTCTCACCGACATTAAGTGGAATTTAAACGTTGACTCCTCTTTCAGAAAACAACGGCAAACTACTGAAAGTACAACTGTCTAGAGGATTAACACGGGGTTGATCGTAACGTACTGCAAAGAACATGTGACATTTTTAAAGCATAATACACGAGCATAAGATGCCACCGGAACATCTGTAACAGTTTAACAATATCTTCTTAACTTCGTAACAAATTTGTTCCTCCTTAAGATAAATCATCCGAACTACTGACCTTAATCTAAAAAACACTAGTTTCCCCGAAGATTGCAAGGGCTGCCGTATCTGAGAGAGTCATCAAGGCCTGTTTAAAAAACGACAAGGTAGGTGATTGGGGAGATAAAGCACAGCGTGATACGACCCCCCGGCAAACGAGAAAGGGGATGATAGACGTTCAGTGCAAGCGAGAGTCACTGTTGAAAGATGCGCAAACCAGTCTATAAAAACATTATGGAAACATAATCTATGAGAAAAAATACAATATGGTACACGATGTATGAATGTGGAGGATGCAGGTGCCACTGGCTTGTAAAGAGATTGAGATCTAACTTATGAACAAGACACAGTGCAGTCACTTAAACTGAGTGAAATTGTTCCAAACACCCTGTACGCAGACATAATGGAAGAACAGGCAGCCGAATAAATCCTCTAAAGTTGCATATTTTGTCTGCCTTAAATATCCAGACAAAACTATACTGAATATTTGTTCTCTCTCTCTCTCTCTCTCTCTCTCTCTCTCTCTCTCTCTCTCTCTCTCTCTCTCTCACACACACACACACACATACACACACGCACGCACGCACACACACACACATACACACACACTGTAGTATTGGTTTGATGGGGCTGCGTGGTCTCGAGGTATGGTGTCCGTCTCGAGTGGTGGAGATAACGGGTTCAAGCCCCGGTGATGACCGGGATTTTTTCTCGTTGACTTCTAATAATAAAATTTCCCCTGGTCTCTGGGTAGTGAGATCGGACGTCCGTTTGTATTGTTGCGCACGTAAAAAATCCCTTGGCAGTTGGAAATCGAAAAAGAGTAGCCTAACGGCGCTGCTCGGGCAAAATATCGAGTTAAAAATCTACCCGAAGTATTTCAGGATCGTCGCCGGTGCTACGGAGTTCGTGCATTGAGCTGAGTTTCTACAGACTCAGGTTTGAGTTAGGAGGAGAACGGAGCACTTAAGGGTTACACCCGTGTGCCGTGATGTTGGTCCGTCGACTAAACTAAACTAAACTAACTAAACACTGTGGCGAAGAAGTTACGGACGCAGTTCGTAATTCCGCATACCGCGTTCTAAATACAGCTGAGGGCGATTTATAAGCAGACCGCCTTGCGTTGGTTTTAACAAAATGATATGAGCTCCGTTCGTTCAGAAAACAATGGCATACTACTGAACGTAAACATGCTATGAAATCACAAACAGACAACAACAACAAACTAATTCTATAGTTGACTGCGACGTCCTGTAAAGGATATGCAACTAACTTTATTATATGTAGCAAATTATGGGACGTGATGTAAGACATTAGGAAGAGCTTAGAGGCAGATTCTGAGACTTACTTTGCGAATGCTTGTGAATTCCAGAGAACTTATAAAAAACATATATTGGAAACAACAAGCTGCAATAAGGATTGATAATGAAGTGGGACATTATCAACCTATTAAGAGACGAGTTGTCTCCAGATCTTTTTTTCCCTATACAGTGAAAATATTTTCAGAAATGTAGAAGATATAAATGGAATCAGAATTGGAGGACAAAACATCAATAACATTAGATATGCAGATGATACAGTATTGATTGCAGACAATGCACAAGATCTACAACAATTAGTAGACGCTGTTGTTGTACATAGTGAGCAGCTGGGGTTGGAATTAAATTGTAAGAAGACTCAGGTTATGGTCGTCACTAGGAAGGAAAAAGTGCCACAATGTAATATACAAGTAAATGGGAATATTCTTCAACAAGTGAATCGGTACCATTATCTAGGAATTGTCATAACATCTGATGGGAGATGCCTTGAAGAGATTAGACCAAGAATCGCCATGGCGAAAGTAGCCTTTAGCAAGATGAAAAACATTCTGACCAATAAAAAGATGTCAATTGAAACGAGAAAAAGAGTGTTGAGGGGATACATAGAGCCTGTTCTTTTGTATGGATGTGAAACTTCGCCAATGTGCAGTCAAGCTGAAAAACATCTGATGGCTGCAGAAATGTGGTTTCTTAGGAAAATGCAAAGAATACCATGGACAGACAGAAAAACCAATGACCAAGTACTACAGGAGACAATTAAAACTCGTAAATTGATTAGAGAAATTAGACGTAGACAGTCAAAATGTTTTGGACATGCTATGAGAAGAAATGGATTGGAAGACTTAGTGACAACTGGCAAGATCGAAGGGAACAGACCAAGAGGAAGACCGAGAGGAAAATATCTGGATGGCTTGGCCACATGGCATGGGCGAGACAGGAACACTGAGCTGATCCACGACGCTGGTGATCGAGTGAAATTGCGAGTCATGACCGCCCACGCTTTCCGGCATGGCACATGATTGATGTACTGAGCCAACATTAAGCCCTGGACTGGAATAACTTAAATTTGAGTAGATAACGTCAAGAGACGGAGTGGTAGACTTTACATATGAGTAGACACCGCTCTGGTATAACTTAAAGTTGGGTAGACACCATCAAGAATTGCACTGGAAGAACATACTTTTGGGTTGGCAAAAATCAAGAGACTGACTTGTCTGAGTCACCGTGAAGACACAGGACAGATCAATACAGTCAACCTCAATTGGGGAGATGCCACATGATGGAGATGATGATTTTATAAAGTTGCCAGAATAAATTCTACTTCTTCTCACTGATCCTATATTAAACCAAGTGTCTCCTCTATACAAATTAAAGTAACGCCCGGAAGAGCCTATTTGTGGCTATGTTTATACAGTCCGTGTTTTTACAAGCATCGTATTGTGATCCCTGATCCACTGAGGGACTTCCTGTTTTGTACATGAAGACACCGGAAAATGTCATTAGCATAGTCAAGATCATCCAGAGCTTTAGTCCAATCCTACTCAATCTCAACTCTAGTGGGGGTTGTTTTTGACCCCGCATTGCAATTTCCGGACAGTAGAGACCAGATCTGCAGCCTCCCATTTGACATCGCTCCGTTCTAGAAAGTGTTTTACTTTCGCAAGTGCTGTATAATCTTGCCAGGTTTTCTTGTCATGTCAAAGAACTGGCTTGGCGCATTTTGTCTCAGCAACCCTTCGAATGATCCATGGTGAGGGCCTTTGAGTGCGTTCAGACACTTAATAAACGGTGGGAAAGGTTGAGGGCTGTGGCTTAGGGAGTGGGGTGGCGGTAGTGCGGCGAGCGCGTTTCGCAGGTCCCCAACATGCTGATGAGCACGTTATGCAGTTTTCCGTCATGCCGAGTTGAGAGGACGAAGTCTGCCACGGAAGATCTGGAAGCAGACCGTTTTGCGTAGATTTCGATGGTTTCAGGGTCGGTCGTTCAGAAAGCAACAATGAGGTCATAGATCACTATCATGTGAACTTGGAAGGCAAGGGGAAGCTACATCACCCCCCACCCCCCCTCCCGGGGCTCGCATTTTTACAAAAGTATTAAACAAAAGTAAAAGACATTTAATAAAAGGTGGCAAAAATCGAGGTCGATGGCTTAGGGTTGCTGAGAGCGTTTCACAGCTCCCCGATATGCGGAGTCCAGGGTTCGAAGTCGACGTCGGACGATTAGGAAGCAGACCGTCTTGTGTTGATTTCGATGGTTTGAGGGTCGGTCGTTATGAAAGCAACGGCAAACTGTTGACATATTCATAGTCAAGTGCATCACAAACATCCACCCCCCAAAAAAAAAAAAAATAATAATAATCACACACACACACACACACACACACACACACACACACACACACACACACACACACACACACACACACACACACACACACACGCGCGCGCGCGCGCACACATATACTGGGTTTATTGTGACGATAAGTAAAAGACATGCAGCTAACTTAGAAATTGAAGATGATTGATTGATTGATTTAGGAATAGACATCACAGCATTCGGGACATTCCCATAAGCGCTCCGTCCTCATCCTCAGCAGCCAGCGAAGAGTTTCAACACTAATAGTACCAATAGCAATCTGATTGTATGTCCGTCTCGCCTTTCCTCTGAGCGTTGAGCGTCGGCCAGATCCCCTCGTCACTCCTCGCTGTCTCATTCTTGCCAGACCATTGTAATCCATTTGCTCCTCCGAGGTGTGCACGTGCTCCCACAAGGCCGCAACCACGTCTGCCTTGTCATGTATCAATACTCACCAAGTTCTGCAGAGCCAGCCAATCTGTCCGTCTTTTCATTTCCCAGCACACCGGCATGCCCCGGAGAAAAGATCCAGGCGATGCTTGTCACCCGTGACCTCCGAAACGAAGCAAGCCACTCCGCACGAAGCCTGCCCGCCCTCACCCTTGTCAGCATGCTTTCTGAGTCAGTTACAATCACGATCTGTGTGTGTGTGTGTGTCATATTCTCCATCCAGCGGAGTGCCGCAGTGACCGCCTCCACCTCCATTCTTAAGCTGGATGTTGTGGTATCATATGCCAGGCTCTCCTGCCCCAAACGTCGACCATTGGCTTTGGCTATGAACCCCCAGCCACTTTTCTCACCTCTTGACACCGAACCATTTGTGTAGATAATCACATCACCCGAGTGAGCATTGTCCTGAATTAGTTGCTGGATTTCCACTTCCGTGGCCCCTGCTGGCCACTCCCTGCACTCCCGGCTTAATATGATGATAACTCTGCACAATTCTGACTGCTCCGCTGGCACTCTGACCCACTCCTCTCCACGCCTAATGTTCTCCAAGGTGCACACCTGTCTGATCGTATCCTCCGCCTGAGCCATCCATGATCTCCCTCTTATCAGTCGCTGATCCTTAACTGCGCCCAGCGCCTCATGCAGTGGGTGGTCTGTGTCTGCAGCTACTCTGAGGTATGCCTTCGCCTGCATCACCTTGAGCCTACCAGCAACACTCGGCAGACCAAGGATGTAACGCATACACACTACTGGGGTGTCTCTAGTGCATCCCAGAATGACCCGCATAGCTTCGTTCTGTATGCGCTCTAACTTCACCAGCTGACTCTCTGAGACAGTGAGCAGACCTAATCCATAATCAATTACTGTGAGGATCAAGTGCTGGTATAGTGTGAAAAGCATTCTCTGCTCTGTGTCCGTTGTAGCCATAGTTTTAAGTGCACTGAGTCCCCTTTGAGATCTTGTCACAACCGTCTCCACGTGATCCTTGAAGGACAGGCTCCTGTCAAATGTGATCCCCAGATACTTCAGTTTGTTCTATCTGCTGACGCTTCTACCATCTATCGCGAGGCTTGGGACATCCGCTCTCACAATCCTGTTGTCCAGAGAGCACCACAAAACAGCTGCCTTTTCCGGGTGGATGACAGCACTCATTTCTGTGCACCAGTCAATCACTTCATCTACTGTCGCCTGTAACTCCTGGGCTGTTTGCTCCCTATCTCTCCCCTGCCTATATGCAAGAATATCATCTGCAAATGTTAGTATTATTCCAACCCCTGGTGCTTCTAGGTTTGCAATCTTGCTCGTATACACATTAAAGAGCACCGGTGAGATTGCAGATCCCTGTGGAAATTGAAGATATACGAAGGTAGATTGATAAGTAATTATAAATGACTGTAGAATAATAACTAACTATGATAACAACTGCAAACCATTTTATTTGTATACATACATTGTCCTTTTATTTCTCAACATAATTTCCACCAAAATTGATGCACTTATGTCATCGTTTTATCAGTCCTCCCAAATCACGCATAGAACTGCGTGCTTTGTTTTCATTTACCTGCCATCCCACAGAGCTGTGTGACTTACATTTTGACTCGTCCGCGTAACTTTTTCTACCCAGCTATGCACCGCTTTACGGGAAATCGCTAGGGGCTAAGTCCACTGAAAACCCACCTTGGCGGGAGCCATTTCGCGAGTGACGCCGAAGTTAAATGTGAAGTGAAAACGTGGTTTAGAAAACAGCATGCTGTTCTATGCAGCCGGTTTGGGAAGACTGATAAAACGATGGGATAAGTGCATCAATGTTGGTGGAAATTATGTTGAGAAATAAAGGGACACTGTATGTATAAAGATAAACTGGTGTCAAGTTGTTATCATATTTAGTTATTTTTCTACAGCCGTTTGTGACTTACTTATTAACTTACCATCGTAGATGAAAATCACGTGAAAGTGGAAGACAAGGGGAAGCTATATCAATCTCTCTCTCTCTCTCTCTCTCTCTCTCTCTCTCTCTCTCTCTCTCTCTCTCTCTCTCTCTCTCTCTCTCTCTCTCTCCCAGACAAGCGGTATTAAAAAAAAAAAAGTATGCAACAAAAGTAAAGAACATATTCAATTGCCGGGAAGTTTACTGCGTACATTGTGCCGGTCCATTGTTTTTACCAGACAAATCTCCATTCGATTGGTGATATGGTCAATATCACTCTGGTCGTATTTACTTACCAAGACATATTCTGGTACTCATTTTTAGGCTGTGTCCACGTGGGAGTCCAGTTTAATGATTAAACATGCTCGATGGAGATTTGAATTCATGACAAGTGGCCGTCAGGCAAGTGTGCTTCCGGCTCTGCTATCACTACTGGATTATAGTTGTAATATGATAATATAAAAATATTTGTTCAAATCAAATTTAAGAGACAATATAATAACCACATTTTGGCGCATCTGTCATGAGGATAATCAGAGTACAGAACCCAGAATTACCAATGAAAGGCTCATTAGACAGTGTTAGTCACCGCTGCCAACAAGATGACCAGCCTCTGCCAGTGACAATGTGTGGCTGGTCCTAAATGACATGACGAAGATGTACAAGTAGAACGATATTTTGCTGGACGCTGCATTTCTAGACTGGACCATTCTGCGTGTGTGTGTGTGTACTGGGATATTGTTAACATCATCGTCATCATCATCGTCGTCATCATTATCATCATCATCATCATCATCATCATCATCATCATCATCATCATCATCATCATCATCATCATCATCATCATCATCATCATCATCATTATCATCATCATCATCATCGCCATCATCATCATCATCATCATGGCCATCACACAGCAGGACTCGGCAGTACGTCTCTCTCATCACGGCTTACAGCACAGACTCTCAATGGTTCTCCAGTTCCCATGTCTCATTTATTGTCCTGCTATTGGTGTCTTTAGTATGCTGTGTATACCCTGGTGTTGGTCCATCTTTGTCGCTTCTTCCAGGTATCATACCTTCCGTTAATGCTGTTTTTATCTGTACTTCATAAGACACTTAATGAAAAGTGGCTACAGGCTGAAGACCGTGGCTTGGGGATGAGCGCGTTTCGTAATTCCCTGACATGCCGAGTCAGCTGTTTGGTGTCGGCTGAGGACGGTTTTTAAGTAGAATCAATTGCTTTGATTTCGACTGTATGAGTGTCAGTAGTTCAAAAATGGTTGGCAAACTACTTAACGTACAAGTTGCCTAGTATTTAAGAAACTGCCAAAAATGAAAATAAAATGCTGGGTTGACTTTGACGTTATGTGAAGAACATGCAACTAACTGAAAGGTTGAGGACATAGTTCAAGGTCACGTGGACGTGGAAATGAAAGAGAAACCTCATCATTTTTTTTCACATTGTTACAAAAGTATTACAGAAAAGTGAAGGACGTGTTTACACGGCAAGTGGTTTATTAGTAACGTGCTGCCAGCTCCATTGTCTCATAGATCAAAAATCACTTGATGGTTATGTCACGTGGTCTCTTTTACTTTCTAGAAGATTTACTAGTAGTCATTTTAGGCTGGTCGACGTGGAAGACAAATATATTTTTTAAAAGAAAAATCCGTCTCTATTGAGATTTGAGGCAATAACAACAGAGACGGCAGGCAAGCGTCCTTGTCACTCAAATATTGCGATTCTACATGAACAGAGTAGTAATATAATAATAGAAGAGGTCAGCGTTACGGAGAGGTTTAAAATTCTCTGGCTTAAATTTATGTGAGCGGAAGGCGGGATATTGTGTTGATTCCACACACCAGTCGGTTTGACTTCTCGTTCAGCAAGGCATGGCAAACTACCGAAAGTAAATTTGTCTAGAAAAATCAGCATGTCGTTGATGGCAACGCACTACAACGGAAATCCAGTATATTTTGAAATAAAAATAACAGAACAATTATTATTGAATTCAAAATCCACGAGGGAACATAGTGCATACAGCTAGCGCATCTGTCATTAGGATAATCAAAGAACGGAACCCCATCCTCCCACAAGAAAGGCTCATTAGACAGTGTTAGTCACTGTATTCATTGAGTACAGCTGCATAACAAGATGGTCCATCTCTGCGCGTGACAATCTCTGTCTGGCACTAAGCAAAGCATAAATTACCGAGATGTACTGGTCGATGTGTTTCTCCCCGTAGGCAGGTCTGTAGCATACACTAATGAATGCAAATAATTGAGCCAGAAATGTCATATCCGTTGTGTCCAATTACCCAGAAGCATGGTATTTGGTGTCGAACTCTCTTCGTTAATTAATGGATGTAGTTTGGGAATATGGGTCGTTACATGTCATTTACACGTTAAACAAGTCGTGGACGCGGAACTTTTCTGCCATTATCGGTGGAGAGTTGTTAAACAAGTTCACGAAAAATAACGATCGTCTTTTATGGACTTGTCGTTCACTTCGGTAATAATGTTTCAGAAAATCGACAGCATTACTCCTCCTACTTGTCGTCTGCCTCCTCCTTTGCCTTTTCCTCCTTCGCCTCCTACTCCTCATCTTTCTCCTGCCCCTCCTCCTCCTCCTCCTCTAATTCTTCTTCTCTTCTTCTTCATTATCCTCCTCTAACTCCTCAACCCTATCTTTCTCTGAATCTTTCTCTGGCGTTCGTTTATTTTTCTCTTCATTCTCCTCTTCTTCCCCCACCTCTTCCTACTCCTCCATTCCCCATAATCTTCTTCTTGTATTGCCACGTCCTCACACTATTCCTCTTCTTGTACTTCCCCCCTCTCATCTTCTTATTTCTCCTTTCTTTTCATTCCCCTTCCTACTATATTTTCTTAATCTCGTTCTACCTACTCCTCCTCATTTTCATGTCCTTCATCTTCCCTTTGCTGCAGCCAGCTGGGCTCACCACAGTAGTCACTATTAGTTTAAATTTCTTGTACCTCCGATGATATGGCCCCATTCCACAACAATTTATTCTACTTCCACTTTGTCCTTTCAGGTTCCTCATGAACACTCCCTTGGTCTTGTCGTGCTTTGGATCTGCTCAATAAAAGGCTTTCCATAATGGAGGGATTGAATCGATCCTTTCAAAAAGACCCAACTATCACAGGCTTTTGGAGTTCATACCACTTAAAAGGGATATATGTTTATACAGATGTTCTTATCTATGATGTTCTTATCTAGATGTTTGTTCTTATCTATGATGTTATGCTACTAACTTTGAGTAAACAAACAGAAAGGTGACCGCGATAGAGTAGTGGATTGACGAACTCTGCCTGGTGGTCCAGAGTTCCATCCGCATGGGGATTAATTAGAATTTTAAAAATTGAGAGAGAGAAAGAGAGGAAGAGAGAGAGAGAGATAGAGAGAGAGAGAGAGAGAGAGAGAGAGAGAGAGAGAGAGAGAGAGAGAGAGAGAGAGAGCCAAAACGTGGGCGACCTATTAACTTTGACAGCTTCAATTTATCGGTACCTAAAAAGAAAAAAAAAAATAGAAGTTGCAGTGACGTAACGATGACCTCAATGGCCTATAAAGGAGCTCATCAGTGATTAGATTTCATTTCCGAGCAGTTCTCTAATCGATGCAGCTTTATACATTGTATCTCAGAGGTTTTACTGGAATAGAATGATGACAACAAAAGCAACTAGTCAACTCATATCATGATGTTGTATCTGTTATACGTGACATCCTAGGACTACATCTACCACACAATTACTATTATATTTCTTTTATCCAGCAAAACTACACTGAAAATAATAAGGGGCGACAGAATATGGACCCTGTACAACGTCTTGAAGTATATTGGGTGTATGGTAAACATAAATTAAAGTGTACAACCACTTTACCTCGACATGAAGCGTATTTGTTGTATGGTAATTGTACACGACTTTCTCCGTAATCCCGTTTACTCTCGTGGAACGTGACGTGCGCGATAATTGGTAGCGGTTCTCTCCACGTCGGTAACTTAGGGGTATGTGAGCCGGCCGCACAGAAAGCAATGGCAAACTACTGAGCGTAATCTTGCCAAGAAATCAACAATCAGCTGAAAGATGCTGATGTTGACAGCGATGTCCTGTAAAGGATATGCGAACAAGAAAAATGTGTAAAGTGTAAAACGAATTTACAGATCTTGAAACGTATTGGGTGTATGGTAAATGTAAAGTAACGTGTAGAACCACTTTACACGTCTTGAAGAGTATTGGGAATATGTTAAACGTAAAGTCTAGAACTCCGTTATAACTTCATGAAGAGTATTTGATATATGGTAAACGTACAGTGTAAACACCCTTTATAACGTCTTGAAGCGTGTTGGGAATATGTTATTAGTCCTACATGTGTATGGACTAATGGACATTTTATCGGAGATGTCCTCAAAATTACGCCGTCTCCTTTACTTTCCAGGAAATGTCCTTGTACGAATTTTAGGGGAGGGTGTCTTCAAATTGACCTGGGTTGCCAGTAACAAATAGATGCCAGGAAATGTTATAGAACAGTGGTTCTCAACCGGTGGGGAATCCCCCCCCCCCCCTGGGGGGGGGGGGGAATTTCAGGGTTTCCAGGGTTTCCAGGGGGGGGGGGGAATTAAGATTATTTCAAGATCACGTTAATACAAGAACAGATTACTTGATATTGTTTTTCCCTCCATACTTTACAGTTCTTTGCTTCTCGCCCTTCTGAAATTCATTTTATAACTTAAGTAGACTCACAAATCACATCTTATGTAGGCGTCTAGACTTGTTCTAGTATGTGTGTTATTAAATTTAGCTTCCAATTTTTACATATACTGTGTAGGGGCGGGGGGGGGGGATGAATTTATAGGGAGGAAATACGACAGGGGGAGAATGAAAATTCTGAAAATATGGTGAAGGGGGCACGGACCAAAAAAAGGTTGAGAACCACTATTCTAGAAAGTAAAGGCGGACGAAATGCTGCTGTTAGTACATCACACACCAAGACCGCGAGGAAAAGACAAATGCCATTTAAGGGAAATATCAATGGAAGGGGTGGGCAAGACTAATTAGATTTAAGAAGAAAAATTATGGATTTTTAAGAAGAAAAATTCTGGATTCCTGAGAAGAATACCCAACGTATCAAGAAAAGAGAAAATAAGAAATTATGAAATCAGGAATAAAGTGGTTATAGCAACGCTATATTTAATTAAAACACAGCAGATGTAATAGTTCGATCACATAACTAGGTTACCATCTAACAGTATACATACAAAATGGAACCAGAAGAAGAGGCCGACCATGTTAACGATGTACAGAAGGAGTAACAGAGTACATGGGAATCTCGATATACGAAGCCCATAAGCGGGCACTATCTCGCTGTTTATGTTTCACCTCGACACGGCAAGGCACAAGAGGAACAAGATGAGATGTGATTAGAACTACTGGATTCGAGAACTAAAGCTATAATGGAGAACGATGTGTTTGGAAAGTGTAAACACCTCGGCAACACAATGATACAAATAACAACAGTTAGCTGCATATCTTTTACATCCGTCGCATTCAACTTCATAATTGTTTGGATGTTTGAGATTTCTTAGCAAGTTTACATTCAGTGGCATACCATTGCTGTTGAACGACCAAAACACATACCGTTGTGTGAATACCAACGCAAGGCTGTCTGCTGCTAAATATCCCTCATCTGTGTTTCAAACGCGGTATGGGGGGATTAAGAATTGCGCCAATAACCCCTTCGCCACAGAGCCGGTAAGTAACATCAACGTGATTAAAATATACCATAGCTGTGTGGTTTAGATAGTACTCTGTATAAAAACATTAAAATATACCATAGCTGTGTGGTTTAGATAGTACTCTGTATAAAAACATTAAAATATACCATAGCTGTGTGGTTTAGATAGTACTCTGTATAAAAACATTAAAATATACCATAGCTGTGTGGTTTAGATAATACTCTGTATAAAAACATTAAAATATACCATAGCTGTGTGGTTTAGATAGTACTCTGTATAAAAACATTAAAATATACCATAGCTGTGTGGTTTAGATAGTACTCTGTATAAAAACATTAAAATATACCATAGCTGTGTCGTTTAGATAGTACTCTGTATAAAAACATTAAAATATACCATAGCTGTGTGGTTTGGATAGTAGTTTGTATAAAAACATAAAATATCATTTAGAAGCTCGATGAATGGTAAAACACACATCCATACAGGCAAACGTTTCCACCGAAGTTTCTATAAATAGGAAAAAAAAAATAATAAATAACATAAAAACATTTGAAAACAGATAAGACAAATGAATACCAATCTATTCAAAAGTAGTTCGATCGTATAAGTGGACACACAAAGCAGAGGATGAAATGTTCCGTTGATTTGTTTAATTTGTCTCTTATAGGCCTGCTGTTATGCACTTCAAAGGTGATTATGTCTGACTTCATCATGCTAATCGAACCAGCTCTAAATTGATAATTATTCCCTTTTTGTGTTATCTATTCGTTATTGTTCATTGTTTTGTTCTGATTGTTCCGTTGATAAAGACTTCGGTCGGAATGTTAACCTTTAGCTGTGTATGTATTTTTATTCGTCGAGTTTCTTAGTCATGGTTTGTGTTTTTATTCGAACTCTAGTGACAGCTCCACAACAGTCCGCCCACTTTTTAATACAAATTCATATGTAGATATCACTAATGTTTTCCTTAGACCAATAAAAAGATGTCAACTGCAACGAGAAAAAGAGTGTTGCGGTGCTACAAACAACCTATAATGTTTGTTGCGGTGCTACATTCAACCTATACTTTTGTATGCTGTGCTTTTGTATGAAAGTTAAGCGCGGACAATGAGCAAACAAGCTGAAAAGAACATCTGATGGTTGTTCAAATGTGGTTTCTGAGAAAAATGCAAAGAATACCATGGACAGACAGAAAAACCAATGACCATGTCCTACAAGAAACGAATGAAAATCGTAAACTGATTGGAGAAATTAGACGTAGACAGTCAATATTCTTTGGTCACGTTATGAGAAGAAATACATTGGAGAACTTGGTGACAACTGACAAGATAGAGGGGAAGAGAACAAGGGGAAGACAGAGAAGTAAATGCCTGGATGACTTGGCCACGTCGTATGGTCGAGGCAAGGGCACTGAGCTGAACCACGATTCTGGTGGTCGAGGGAGATGGCGAAACATGATGGTCCACGCTTATCGGCATGGCACATGATGGATGAATTCCCTAGACTCGGCACCCAAAGAACAAGAAAAGATACCCCCACAACCATTGACCTCCAGGCATATAAGAGTTCAAGAAAACAAATGAACACAAATTCTCATCCCCCTGTTTTTTATGTCCACTTGCCCAGTTCTTAACGCTTGCATTGTTACGTAAATTATGTCTTTCTGCTAAAGGACACGCATGTTAAATTGGAATCGATATCAATTTTGAGTCCAAGGCAACCCGAGGCGTACCCGCCATAAAACAAGACAGCGGCCCATTCTCCTGGCGCGTGATGGCCTTAAAACAGAATAAAGAAGCTGTTCGATTCAAATTTCAGCGTGAGCATCATGTGCAAAGAGATGCTCCAATCCAATGACACGGACGATGGGGCATGGCGTGCCCAAGTGCACCGCTATTTCATTCCAGACTTCCTTCTGGCAGTTTTATTATTTCTGGCAAAGTTGTGAATGCCCCTATTCGCATTCCGAATTAAGGTTTTCTTCCCTTTATTCTTGTTAGTTTTCTGGTCATGTACTCCTCTGTCTTTATGGACGTTTTTATTGTAACAGTTATCTTGGCTTTGTTCGTAACCTGGTTAATATTTGCCGTCTTGTTAATCTTAATATTGCCCTTGGTGGTGGTGGTGTTGTTGTGGTGAGTTAATGTGTTTGTGGTTTCTGTTTTTGGTTTTGTACATGGTTTTGTAGTTGTTAATAATGGTTATGGTAATGGAGTGGGGAGTTCATCCATGACCCTAGGACGGCTTATAACCTTGTAGACATAAATTACACATCGGAAAGAACTATCAACACAAGAAACCAGTTAGGAACACACAGAGAAATATATCTGTAGATATATGACTCCTGTAAAGAAAATTAAAGCCAGAAAGAACTAGATGAATACTTTGATGAGCTGCAAGAGGAAATTGGTAAAATTAACCCACAAGATAAACTGTATGTACTGGGGGATTTCATTGGCTAGGTGCGAAACAATAGAAGGTGTTTTACATGATACATAGGCATGTGTGGAGAAACAAACAGTGAGAGACATGCAAATGGTGAATAATAGAAATATGTGCACAGCATGATCTTGTAATTACCAATACTTTCTTCCTATACAGGGACGCAGAGGTGTTTCCAAGGCACCAGGGCCGGGTTATATACTGGCCAAGACCTATTGACGCGTCCTCGTCGAGCGTCCTGGGCAACAGGTCCCTTCGGGGTCCTGGCTAAAGTCAGTAGGATCGCCGATTCCTCCGAAGTCGGAGAGTGTCTGCCTGTACGGCGAGGAACCACCAGTCTGCACACCAATAAGCCAGACATGGGACAACGGATACTCACGCAAAACTCAGGTCCTGTATGACATCACAATGATGTTGGACATCAGGATGCCTTCATCCGACATACAGGACTTCGTGTTGGAGCTCAAGACAACGAACACAAGCAAGCAAGCAAGCTTCCTATATAGAGCCTCTCATGAAATCATGTGGTGTGAATGGACAAACCCAGAAGTAAAGAGTCAAAGTGATTATTTCTTGGCTAGGAAAAGAGCCTTCAGTGACGTCACAGATTCTAGAGTCTTATCAAATGTACACATCCACACAGATTATAAAATGGCGGTAACAGACAGAAAAGTTAAAATGAACACACACATAAGAAAGAAGAGACAGAACACCGAAGTAATCAAATGAAAAGAACCAGAAGGAGAAGAAGAAAATGAAAAAAAAAGCCTTCCAAGAAAAATGACAACAATGCTATGAGAAGCTTCCACAAAAGACACTTGAAGTAAATGAGAAATGGATTAATTTCAAAGTTACGCTTATGAAACAGCTCAGGAAACGTATGAAGTCAAACAGAAAGGAAATGCAAGTTGTAAAATATAAACATGGTGGGATGATGAAATAAAAGACATTGTGAATAAAGAAAAGAAATGTCATAATTAAAAAAAAAAAAAAAAATTAAAGAACAAAACAAAAGACAATGTTTTTTTTCAGAATACAGAATATAGAGGAGAAACAAATATATTAATAAGAATATCTAAGAGATTTTTGAGAAAAGTTTGGATAAATGTTGGCAGAAGAAGTAAAAGCAGCAGTCAGAAACTTCTACAAGAAAATAAGAGGAATAAGACAGCACAAAAAGGAATATAAACTAACAGAAATACTAACTGATGAAAAAGGGCGACTTATTATACTAGGCCCGAAAATGAACTTAGACAAATAGAGACAATATTTTAAAGAACTGCTTAATTTCAATAAAACAGAAGAACGTTCAAATCAAGTTATAACTAATACAGAAGCCGAGATAAGTGAGCTGGAACCATAAATATCATTAGTAGAAGTCGAACAAGTAATTAAAATGGCACCAAAGCACAAAGACATTGGCATTGATAATTTACCTAGAGAAGCCATCAAAGTAGCTGGAGAAATAGGGGCAAAATGGGTCAGAGA
This sequence comes from Cepaea hortensis, assembly GCA_963921405.1. Classification (NCBI taxonomy): domain Eukaryota; kingdom Metazoa; phylum Mollusca; class Gastropoda; order Stylommatophora; family Helicidae; genus Cepaea; species Cepaea hortensis. The sequence continues at coordinate 135,036,733 of OY992879.1, read as the reverse complement.
AATTGTCCAGATTGCCTGGTCAGACCCAGAAACACCAGATGATTGGCAAACAGCCATAATTGTACCAATATGGAAAAATAAAGGCAATTATAAAGATTGTTGTAATTATAGAGAAATCTCACTACTTAACTACACAGGGAAAGTGTGTTCCAAAATCACTGAAAGAAGAGTGAGATCATTACTGGAAGAAAAACTATCAGAAGCCAGCTGGGATTTAGACAATACAGAAGTTTCACAAGCGCAATATTAACACTTAGACAACCTAACAGAAAAAGCAGTTGAAAATAACAAGACCTGTAAATTCACATTTATAGATCAGGAAAAAGGTTTTGACAGATAGTTTTTGCTGATAGTAATAAACCATGGGATTGCCTAAGAAAACATATAGTCAAATTTTGCACAAGTTTATATACGAAAAGCAAATGTGTTTAAGAATAAATGCCGGTAAATCAAAATATTTCGAAGTAAATTCCACTGTACGACAGGGATGTGTGCTCTCTTCGCTACTTTTAATAAAATACATTGCCAATACATGCCGAGAAGCAGAGGGCGTAGAAGACGATAATATTTCAGAATCATTATTTCCCGGCGACCAAGTGTTAATAGCAGAAGATAAAGAGAGCCTTCAGAACCATCTATATCAAGTCAATTCCAAGTATGAGAAATATAACATGAAAACAGACATTGACAAGACAGAGATAATGATGATAGGCAAACAGTTAGGAAACCTGTCAATAAAAATAAAGAACTCGGAAATAAAAGAAACCAGCGAATTTAAATATCTAGGTTCCATTTTCACTTCAGATGGAGGAATCAACATACATTGTGCACAGACAAATCAGGTAATATGACACCAAGCGCAACCCCTGTCACATAGAAAGACACATACAAGTACTAAAGCTAATCTCATCAGAACTGTATTTTGGCAGACATTATGCTACCAGTGTCAAACATGATCGCTTGTTGCAGAGCATGAGCAAGAACATAACAACAGAGATGAGTTGCTTTAGAAGAGCTGTGGGTGTAACCGTCTCATCTCATCTCATCTCATCGTGTTCCTCTTGTACCTTGTGGTGTCGAGGTGAAGTATAAACTTCGTGAGAGTGCCCGGTTATGGGCTTCGTATATCGACATTCCCATGGATTCTGTTATTCCCTCCGTCCAACGTTTACGTGGTCGGCCTCTTCCTCTGTTTCCATCTGGTCTGTACATCATTGCTTGTTGTGGCATGCTGTTGGCTGGTAGCCTACTTGCATGGCCAAACCATTTGACTTGCTGCTTTCTAATAAAATCTAGAGCAGCTTTAACTCCCACTTTAGTCCTTATTTCTTCATTTCTGATCTTATCTCTTCTTGATACGCTGAGTATTCTTCTCAGGAACCTCATTTCTGTTGTTGTGATTTTTCTTTTCTCTTTTTCTGTCATTGTCCAGGTTTGGCATTGGTAGCACAGAGTTGGTAGGAAGATTGTGTTGTAAAGTGCTTTCTTAGTAGTTATTGATACATGTTTGTTCTTTAGTATAACCGTGAGAGACTGAATTTGGAATGAGGAAATTAGCAGACGACTAGGTTTGAAAACAGCCATGCAGTACATTAAAGAACAACAGATTACATTTTCAGGCACAATCTGCCACACACACACAAAAACGCATTTAAGAAATATAATGGTGAACACCAAGTAAAAGATGGAATGATGATATCACAAATAAGCTGAGAGAAATGAGTACCAACATACATACATACATACATACATACATACATACATACATACATACATACATACATACATACATACATACATACATACATACATACATACATACATACATACATACATACATACATACATACATACATACATACATACATACATACATACATACATACATACATACATACATACATACATACATACATACATACATACATACATACATACATACATACATACATACATACATACATACATACATACATACATACATACATACATACATACATACATACATACATACATACATACATACATACATACATACATACATACATACATACATACATACATACATACATACATACATACATACATACATACATACATACATACATACATACATACATACATACATACATACATACATACATACATACATACATACATACATACATACATACATACATACATACATACATACATACATACATACATACATACATACATACATACATACATACATACATACATACATACATACATACATACATACATACATACATACATACATACATACATACATACATACATACATACATACATACATACATACATACATACATACATACATACATACATACATACATACATACATACATACATACATACATACATACATACATACATACATACATACATACATACATACATACATACATACATACATACATACATACATACATACATACATACATACATACATACATACATACATACATACATACATACATACATACATACATACATACATACATACATACATACATACATACATACATACATACATACATACATACATACATACATACATACATACATACATACATACATACATACATACATACATACATACATACATACATACATACATACATACATACATACATACATACATACATACATACATACATACATACATACATACATACATACATACATACATACATACATACATACATACATACATACATACATACATACATACATACATACATACATACATACATACATACATACATACATACATACATACATACATACATACATACATACATACATACATACATACATACATACATACATACATACATACATACATACATACATACATACATACATACATACATACATACATACATACATACATACATACATACATACATACATACATACATACATACATACATACATACATACATACATACATACATACATACATACATACATACATACATACATACATACATACATACATACATACATACATACATACATACATACATACATACATACATACATACATACATACATACATACATACATACATACATACATACATACATACATACATACATACATACATACATACATACATACATACATACATACATACATACATACATACATACATACATACATACATACATACATACATACATACATACATACATACATACATACATACATACATACATACATACATACATACATACATACATACATACATACATACATACATACATACATACATACATACATACATACATACATACATACATACATACATACATACATACATACATACATACATACATACATACATACATACATACATACATACATACATACATACATACATACATACATACATACATACATACATACATACATACATACATACATACATACATACATACATACATACATACATACATACATACATACATACATACATACATACATACATACATACATACATACATACATACATACATACATACATACATACATACATACATACATACATACATACATACATACATACATACATACATACATACATACATACATACATACATACATACATACATACATACATACATACATACATACATACATACATACATACATACATACATACATACATACATACATACATACATACATACATACATACATACATACATACATACATACATACATACATACATACATACATACATACATACATACATACATACATACATACATACATACATACATACATACATACATACATACATACATACATACATACATACATACATACATACATACATACATACATACATACATACATACATACATACATACATACATACATACATACATACATACATACATACATACATACATACATACATACATACATACATACATACATACATACATACATACATACATACATACATACATACATACATACATACATACATACATACATACATACATACATACATACATACATACATACATACATACATACATACATACATACATACATACATACATACATACATACATACATACATACATACATACATACATACATACATACATACATACATACATACATACATACATACATACATACATACATACATACATACATACATACATACATACATACATACATACATACATACATACATACATACATACATACATACATACATACATACATACATACATACATACATACATACATACATACATACATACATACATACATACATACATACATACATACATACATACATACATACATACATACATACATACATACATACATACATACATACATACATACATACATACATACATACATACATACATACATACATACATACATACATACATACATACATACATACATACATACATACATACATACATACATACATACATACATACATACATACATACATACATACATACATACATACATACATACATACATACATACATACATACATACATACATACATACATACATACATACATACATACATACATACATACATACATACATACATACATACATACATACATACATACATACATACATACATACATACATACATACATACATACATACATACATACATACATACATACATACATACATACATACATACATACATACATACATACATACATACATACATACATACATACATACATACATACATACATACATACATACATACATACATACATACATACATACATACATACATACATACATACATACATACATACATACATACATACATACATACATACATACATACATACATACATACATACATACATACATACATACATACATACATACATACATACATACATACATACATACATACATACATACATACATACATACATACATACATACATACATACATACATACATACATACATACATACATACATACATACATACATACATACATACATACATACATACATACATACATACATACATACATACATACATACATACATACATACATACATACATACATACATACATACATACATACATACATACATACATACATACATACATACATACATACATACATACATACATACATACATACATACATACATACATACATACATACATACATACATACATACATACATACATACATACATACATACATACATACATACATACATACATACATACATACATACATACATACATACATACATACATACATACATACATACATACATACATACATACATACATACATACATACATACATACATACATACATACATACATACATACATACATACATACATACATACATACATACATACATACATACATACATACATACATACATACATACATACATACATACATACATACATACATACATACATACATACATACATACATACATACATACATACATACATACATACATACATACATACATACATACATACATACATACATACATACATACATACATACATACATACATACATACATACATACATACATACATACATACATACATACATACATACATACATACATACATACATACATACATACATACATACATACATACATACATACATACATACATACATACATACATACATACATACATACATACATACATACATACATACATACATACATACATACATACATACATACATACATACATACATACATACATACATACATACATACATACATACATACATACATACATACATACATACATACATACATACATACATACATACATACATACATACATACATACATACATACATACATACATACATACATACATACATACATACATACATACATACATACATACATACATACATACATACATACATACATACATACATACATACATACATACATACATACATACATACATACATACATACATACATACATACATACATACATACATACATACATACATACATACATACATACATACATACATACATACATACATACATACATACATACATACATACATACATACATACATACATACATACATACATACATACATACATACATACATACATACATACATACATACATACATACATACATACATACATACATACATACATACATACATACATACATACATACATACATACATACATACATACATACATACATACATACATACATACATACATACATACATACATACATACATACATACATACATACATACATACATACATACATACATACATACATACATACATACATACATACATACATACATACATACATACATACATACATACATACATACATACATACATACATACATACATACATACATACATACATACATACATACATACATACATACATACATACATACATACATACATACATACATACATACATACATACATACATACATACATACATACATACATACATACATACATACATACATACATACATACATACATACATACATACATACATACATACATACATACATACATACATACATACATACATACATACATACATACATACATACATACATACATACATACATACATACATACATACATACATACATACATACATACATACATACATACATACATACATACATACATACATACATACATACATACATACATACATACATACATACATACATACATACATACATACATACATACATACATACATACATACATACATACATACATACATACATACATACATACATACATACATACATACATACATACATACATACATACATACATACATACATACATACATACATACATACATACATACATACATACATACATACATACATACATACATACATACATACATACATACATACATACATACATACATACATACATACATACATACATACATACATACATACATACATACATACATACATACATACATACATACATACATACATACATACATACATACATACATACATACATACATACATACATACATACATACATACATACATACATACATACATACATACATACATACATACATACATACATACATACATACATACATACATACATACATACATACATACATACATACATACATACATACATACATACATACATACATACATACATACATACATACATACATACATACATACATACATACATACATACATACATACATACATACATACATACATACATACATACATACATACATACATACATACATACATACATACATACATACATACATACATACATACATACATACATACATACATACATACATACATACATACATACATACATACATACATACATACATACATACATACATACATACATACATACATACATACATACATACATACATACATACATACATACATACATACATACATACATACATACATACATACATACATACATACATACATACATACATACATACATACATACATACATACATACATACATACATACATACATACATACATACATACATACATACATACATACATACATACATACATACATACATACATACATACATACATACATACATACATACATACATACATACATACATACATACATACATACATACATACATACATACATACATACATACATACATACATACATACATACATACATACATACATACATACATACATACATACATACATACATACATACATACATACATACATACATACATACATACATACATACATACATACATACATACATACATACATACATACATACATACATACATACATACATACATACATACATACATACATACATACATACATACATACATACATACATACATACATACATACATACATACATACATACATACATACATACATACATACATACATACATACATACATACATACATACATACATACATACATACATACATACATACATACATACATACATACATACATACATACATACATACATACATACATACATACATACATACATACATACATACATACATACATACATACATACATACATACATACATACATACATACATACATACATACATACATACATACATACATACATACATACATACATACATACATACATACATACATACATACATACATACATACATACATACATACATACATACATACATACATACATACATACATACATACATACATACATACATACATACATACATACATACATACATACATACATACATACATACATACATACATACATACATACATACATACATACATACATACATACATACATACATACATACATACATACATACATACATACATACATACATACATACATACATACATACATACATACCTTGCCGTCTTGACAGACGATAGTTTGTGCTTTAAAAAGGCATAATAACTTTTAACTATGGCGTTAGCGAGTGTGACTGATAAGGCCAATTTGCGCTGTAAATGTCCGTTCACAGTGGGTGCATGTGAACACGTGGTCATTTCCACCATCATGCACCATCTTACGTCTCAAACGCTTGGTGTGTGACTTTTCTGCAATAATTTTCTCCTTTGACTTTATTCCATTTCTGATATTTGCCCTCCATGCAACACGTTCAGCGGCGACTTGCTCCCAATGTGCATTATCAATGCCTGTATCAATCATGTCCCGCTTACACACATCTTTGTATCGTAGTAGAGGCCGACCCTGAGATCTCTTACCCATCTGTAATTCACCAAAAAAGATATCCTTTGGTATTCTACCATCATCCATCCTCCTAAGATGTCCTATCCATCTAAGTCTACGAAGACTGAGCATGGAATAAACTGTCACACAACCTGATCTTTCCAATACTTCAGTATTTGTGATTTTGTCTTGCCACTTAATACCAAGAATTCTTCGCAGACACCGCATATGAAAGCTGTTTAAATTGTTCTCTTGGTGTGAGTAAGTTGTCCAGGTTTCACTGCCATAGAGAAGAGTACTAAGGACACAGGCTTGATAGACAAGGACTTTTGTTTTGGCAGTAAGCTTCCTGTTCTCCCAGACTCTTTTTCTTAACCTGTTCATTGTTGTTGCTGCCTTACCAATCCGGATGTTGATTTCCTGATCTAGGGATAATTTGCTATTTACCACTGATCCTAGATATGTAAAATGGTCTACTATCTCTAGTTTGGCGTCGTCAATAAAGATTGATGGTACCCCATGTGCACCTTGTGACATAATCTGTGTCTTCTTTTTGCTAATTGTTAAACCAAATTCAGAACAAGCATTGGAGAATGCAGATAGTAGACATTGCAATTCTTCCTCAGAGTGGGTCGTAACTGCAGCATCATCTGCAAAAAGCAACTCTCTGATCAGTACCCTCCTAATTTTGGTCTTAGCCTTCAATCTCTGAGCATTGTAGAGGCCGCCATCTGAGCGTGAGTGGATGTATATACCACCAGCCTGATCACGAAATGCATATTTCAGTAGAAGTGAAAAGTATATTCCAAAGAGGGTGGGAGCTAGTACACAACCTTGCTTAACTCCACTCTTGATTTCAAATTCTTCAGAAGTTGCACCATCAAACTTGATTATACCCTTCATGCCTGTGTGGAACGATTCCACAATGGACAGAAGAGTTGGTGGGCAGCCAATCTTCTTTAGTGCCTTGAACAGACCCTCACGACTGACCAAATCAAATGCCTTTGTGAGGTCGATGAAGGCAATAAACAGTGGTTGATTCTGTTCACGGCATTTTTCTTGCATTTGTCGCAATGAGAATATCATATCAGTGGTAGACCGGTTCTGTCGAAAGCCACACTGTGATTCGGGGTAGACTTGATCTCCTAGGACTTGAAGTCTGCGCAGAACAATTCTGGCAAATACTTTTCCAACAATACACAGAAGTGAGATACCCCTATAGTTGTTGCAGTCGCTCCGATCGCCCTTGTTCTTGTACAGTGTTATGATGCTTGAATCTTTGAAATCCTGTGGGACTTGTCCTTCACGCCAGCATAGCTCTATTAGCTGGTGGATCTGTATAGTGAGTGTGTCTTGCCCACTCCTGATAACCTCTATTGGAATCCCATCCTTACCTGGAGCCTTGCCAGATGCAAGTTCATTTATAGCACACTTAACTTCTGTTATGGTGGGAAGTGTGTCCAGGTGGTCAAGAGTTGGTAGAGCCTCTATGGCGTTGAGGGCATTATCCGCTAGTTTGGTCTCACTTGAGTAAAGCTCCAAATAGTGCTCTACCCATCTGTCCATCTGCTGTTTCTTATCAGTGATGACTTCTCCAGTCAAGGTTTTCAACGGTGCACTTCTTTTGATCACTGGACCACAGGCTTTCTTTATTCCTTCATACATGCTTCTTATGTCACCCTTATCACTTGCGATTTGAATGGACTCACATAACTTGATCCAATAATCATTTGCACACTGCCTGGCAGCCTTTTGCACATCCTTCCTAGCTTGCCTTAGCTCACTCAGAGTGTTACGCGTTGGTCTTTCCTTGTTTCTTAAGAGAGCTTTCTTCTTCTTATCAATCAAGGGCTGCAGAGTCTCGCTGTTGGCCGCAAACCAGTCCTGTCTCTTATGATCCACAGTGCCGTAAACCTTTACGGCAGTTTTACAAAGAGTTTCCTTAAGTTTATTCCATTTATCATTTACTGTACAATTTTCTGGTGTATCAGTGAAAGCGTCTTCAAGTTGCTGTTGAAACTGAAAGCACTTTTCAGGATCATGAGTGTTAATAATATTAATCCTGGGGCTAGATTTGTGTTTAGCTGTGTAGATTCTCTTTGGTCTCAGTCTAACCCTTGCAACGACCAAAGAATGATCCGTATCACAGTCAGCACTGTGGTAACTACGAGTCAATGATATATGGTTCAGATGTTGTCTCCGTGTGATGATGAAGTCCAGCTGGTGCCAATGGCCGGATCTTGGATGTTTCCATGTGACCTTATGCATCTCTTTTGTTTTAAAAAAAGAGTTTGTAATACATAGGTCATTACTGGTGCAATGCTCCAGCAGCCTTTGCCCATTTTCATTCATGCGACCAATGTTGTATTTTCCAAGGCACACTGGCCATGAACTCGAGTCCTTGCCCACACGAGCATTGAAATCACCGAGCATATAAATGTAGTCGGATTTTGGAACTGCCTTGATCACAGAGTCTAACTCCTCATAGAACAAATCCTTCACATCATCAGAGGAATCGAGTGTCGGTGCATATGCAGTAATAATGGTGGCAAACCCACAAGAGGTTGCCAAGCGCAGGGATAATAGTCTTTCATTTCCTCCTGCTGGAATTTCAATCATTCCCAGTAGCGAATTCTTCACTGCAAAGCCCACACCGTGTTGCCTTTTTTCTGCCTGCCCTTTACCCTTCCAGAAAAAGGTGTAGTTGTTTTCCCTGAGTGACCCTTCCTCAGCGAGGCGAGTCTCCTGCAGGCCAGCAATATCAATGTTAAGACGATTGAGTTCGGCATCAATCACAGCCGTTTTTCTCACATCGTCAATATTGGTCAAGTCAGTGGAAAATCCTGGACACATGGTTCTCACGTTCCAGGTTGCAAGCCGTAGCTTGAGGTTTCTATTTATATTTTTGTTTGTACCTGGTGCATTGGTTTTACAGCCTGCGATTCAGATTTTGTCCTAGCCCCAAGCACCCATTGAAGCAGGCAGGCTGTGGCGGATCAGCACCCAATTGGCTGGGGGCTGCCCAGCTTGAGGCGGGCGGTAGCTGATCAGTGACACCTATAGGTGTCTCCCACCGTCAGAGGCAACGCGTGGCGCCCCGTGTCTACGCCAACTGACAAGGACTTATAACCCGTAACAGTTGCCTCTCGCTTTGATTCCGAGACCAGTTAAGACCAGGGATGGAGTTATTGCCTCTCCATAGCACAAAGCCTGGGCTAAAATATAGAGATCATGTGTTGCCCATGCAGCATGATCCCTCTCTCGGCCTGCCTAGTTCACTCCAGAGGAAAGGTAACACCCCTACATCTGGAACAAGACAAGCTGCAGAAGCTGCCGGATCAGCAAAGCAATGCTCTAACTGTCCGCCTGTCGGAGCTTCGATCCTAGACCAGTCGCCAACCAAGGCTTAGGGTCTGGTCTGCCCTGCCATGACAATTTTGTCTTTAGCTTGCATTTCCTCGCACCAGGGTAAGGCTTGTACCCTCCCAATTGCGCTCTTCCGCCCGAAGCCGTTGGCACAATGTGGGGTGTCGGGTTTGGTAAGCGCCGCCCAACGTTCGGCGCTAACAGAAAACCAGGTAGTACCGTCTACTGTTATACGGTAGCTCAGTCATATCTGACTAAGACCTGACTAATCATACATACATACATACATACATACATACATACATACATACATACATACATACATACATACATACATACATACATACATACATACATACATACATACATACATACATACATACATACATACATACATACATACATACATACATACATACATACATACATACATACATACATACATACATACATACATACATACATACATACATACATACATACATACATACATACATACATACATACATACATACATACATACATACATACATACATACATACATACATACATACATACATACATACATACATACATACATACATACATACATACATACATACATACATACATACATAC
>OY992879.1:134991430-135018930 GCA_963921405.1 Cepaea hortensis | reverse complement strand
TTTTCTTTTCTCTTTTTCTGTCATTGTCCAGGTTTGGCATTGGTAACATAGAGTTGGCAGGAAGATTGTGTTGTAAAGTGCTTTCTTAGTAGTTATTGATACATGTTTGTTCTTTAGTATTGGTGCCATTTGTCCAATGAGTTGATTTGCCTTATTGCATCTATTTTCAGTATCGTCTTCTGATCTGCAATGTGATGATATTATACTTCCCAGGTACTTGAAACTCTTTACTTGTGTCAAGGGATGTTCGTTTAGCTGATTCGTTGTTCCTTTTTCTTCTTTAGTTATAGTCAGTACCTCTGTTTTGCTTGTGCTAATTTTCATGTTTTGTTCCCTACACATTTCGTTTAGACTATTCGTGGGGTCTTGTAATTCAGCTTCTGATTTTGCTATTAGTGCTTGGTCGTCCACAAACAGAAGTTCTCTAATGGTTAGATTTGCAGATGGTTCTTCTTCTGTGTTCTCGTCATGCGGTATTCTTGCGGTCTCTGTTTGGCTGATTTCTTTACATATGTTATCTATATATGTTATGAAAAAGAGAGGGGACAGGACACAACTTTGTCGTACTCCAGATCTTATGGTGTAGGGTTCTGAGTGTCCTCCAGTTGCTCTCACTATGCATTCACTGTTGTTGTATAAGCTTCTACATAGGTTTGTTAGATGTTTACTCACTCCATAATGTTTAAGGACTTCCCACAGCGTGTTTCTATCTACTCTATCAAATGCCTTTACACAAAAAATCGTAAATCTTGTCCCTAACCTGGTTTATGAGCGGATAAACTATTGCAAGGATGAAAGTGTAAACATGAGATTAAATTAAAAAATAAACAAAAAACATCTGAGTTAATGAGAATGAAATGAATAAATCATTACATAAATATTGAATGTATGAATGTAGGAATCAATGGGGTAAATGCAATAGTAGACATGTTTCATTATCAGCCACAGCTGTGAGCGATGATTTGGCAGCAGGCCGCCTTACATTGGTTTTTAATGAAATGGTATGGGTACCCGTAGTTCAGAAAGCTATGGCAAACTACTGAACGTAAACTTGCCCAGGAATCACGAACAGTCAAAAAATGCTGGACCTGACTGCTACATCCTGTAAAATATAAGCAGCTAACTTTTCACTATCAGCGTCGCCAAGAGGTGTATCGTCCTAACGCTTACATTTCCCGAGAGCTGACGGCGGGGAAGTGGGTTGATTCCACACACCGGTCAGTTGGGGTTAAGCGTGGACTTCCTTGACGTCCAGAAATAAATGGCAAACTACTGGACGCAACCTGTTCAAGATGACTACCACGTTGTGGACAGACCAGAACAAGTCATTATTCTGCGCCTCAGAACAGGACACAATAGATTACGCAACCACATGTATACAAAATTCAAGATTGGTGAATCAGCCATGTGCACATGTGGATTGGCGTCGCAGACAGCAGAGCACATACTCCAAGACTGCCCAAAATATAACATATCTAGGCAAACCTTCTGGCCTAGAGAGACGACAGTGGAAGATAAACTCTATGGACCACTGTTTGAACTGAAAAAGACAGTTAAAATCATCCAAGAGACAACATTGCAGATATAAACATATTTCAAGCGAACGAAAGAAGAAGAAGAAGAAGAAGAACTGGACGCAACATTAGGTAGAAAATAAACACCTGTTTTTATTGCAAAATCTTTCAAAGGACATGCAACAGTTTTATTACAATCAGTGCTTTGAATAAATGAGATAGTGAGAATTAAATAAATCACTCACTACATAGACCAAAAAAAAAAAAAAATGAGAAAATGAATGAGAGAATGATTGGGGTAAATAATGTCTAAGAAATCTTTGTATGTCCGTTTTTTTGCCGTCCATCCGTTCGTTGGTCCATCCATCCATCCACTTAGCACACCTACTTTCCTACCACCCCACCCACTCAACTGTCTGTCTGTCTGTCTGTCTGTCTGTCTGTCTGTCTGTCTGTCTGTCTGTCTGTCTGTCTGTGCCTAATTATCTCTCTCATTTTTTTCTCTACCTACCTACCCACCTACCTACCTACCTACCTACCTACCTACCTACCTACCAACGGGTAACAAAGGGTAACAAACTTGGCACGCAGGCCCTTCTTATATGTAGAAATCTTTGTATGTTCGATGTTCTACCTACTTACCATTCTTCCTTCCTACCTACCTACATACATATCTACCTACCTACCTACCTACCTACCTACCTACCTACCTACCTACCCACCCACTAACCCACCTACCTACCTACCATACCATCTACATACCTACCTAGCTACTTACCTACCCACCCACCTACCTATTTACCTACCTATTTACCTACCTGCTTATTTGTCCGTCTGTCTGTCTGTCTGTCTGTCTGTCTACCTTACCTTGGCACCTTGATGTCTTGACAGACGATAGTTTGTTATATTTTGCTTCAAAAAGGTACAATAACTAATACCCATGGCGGTAGTGAATGTGACTGATAAGGCCAACTCGCGCTGTAAATGTTCTTCCACAGTGGATGCATGTGAACAGATGGTCATTTCCACTATAATGCACCATCTTACGTCTTGCACGCTTGGTGCGTGACTTATCTGCAATAATTTTCTCTTTTGTCTTTATTCCATTTCTGATATTTGCCCTCCTTGTAACACGTTCAGCGGCGACTTGCTCCCAATGTGCATTAGTTACATGGAGTTACAGGCGAATGTATCATGCATTATTGATGAACAAAAGATGAGTGATTGGAAGGGCCGAATATAAGAAGGATCTGCGTGCCAAGTTTGTTACCCTTTGAAAATAAAGTTCATTCGTTCGTTCGTTCATTATCAATGCCTGTATCAGTCAATTCCTGCTTACACACATCTTTGTATCGTAGTAGAGGCGGACCGTG
Organism: Cepaea hortensis; assembly: GCA_963921405.1. Taxonomy (NCBI): domain Eukaryota; kingdom Metazoa; phylum Mollusca; class Gastropoda; order Stylommatophora; family Helicidae; genus Cepaea; species Cepaea hortensis. The sequence goes on along the minus strand of OY992879.1, from coordinate 135,016,043 downwards.
AGATCTCCTACACATCTGCAATTCACCAAAACAGATGTCCTTTGGTATTCTACCATCATCCATCCTTCTAAGTTGTCCTATCCATCTAAGTCTACGAAGAAAGAGCATGGAACAAACCGTCACATAACCTGATCTTTCCAAGACTTCAGTTTTGTGATTTGGTCTTGCCACTTAATACCAATTATTCTTCGCAGACACCACAAATGAAAGCTGTTTAAACGTTTCTCTTGGTGTGAGTAAGTTGACCAGGTTTCACTGCCATAAAGAAGAGTACTAAGGACACTGGCGTGATAGACAAGGACTTTTGTTTTGGCAGTAAGTTTCCTGTTTTCCCAGACTCTTTTTGTTAACCTGTTCATTGTCGTTGCATCCTTACCAACCCTGATGTTGATTTCCTGATCTAGGGATAATTTGCTTTTTACCTCTGATCCTAAATATATAAAATGATCTACTATTTCCAGTTCAGCGTCGTCAATAAAGATTGATGGTATCCCATGTGCACCTTGTGACATAACCTGCGTCTTCTATTTACTAATTGTTAAACCAAATTCAAAACAAGTATTTGAGAAAGCAGATAGTAGACGTTGTTATTCTTCCATAGAGTGTGTCGTAATTGCAGCATCATCTGCAAAATCTATCTCTCTGATCAGTACCCTCCTAATTTTAGCCTTTGCCTTCAATCTCTGAGCATTGTAGAGTCCGCCATCTGAGCGTGAGTGAATGTATATACCACCATCCTGATCACGAAAGGCATATTTCAGTAGAAGTGAAAAGTATATTCCAAAGAGGGTGGTAGCTAGTACGCAACATTGCTAAACGCCACTGTTGATTTCAAACTATTCTGAAGTTGCACCATCAAACTTATGCTATCTATCTATCTACCTACCTATCTGTTTATTATCTGTCCATCTGTCTTTCGATCTCTTTCTCTCACTCTTTCTCTCTTTAACTGCCTGCCTGCCTGCCTACCCACCCACCCACACACCTACTCACCCACCCACCTACATACCTACCTACACACTACCTAACTACCTACCTACCTACCTATCTATCTACCTATTTAACTACCCACCTACCTACCTATCTGTGTATTATCTGTCTATCTGTCTTTCGGTCTCTTTCTCTCACTCTTTCTCTACCTACCTACCTACTTACCTACCTACCTACCAACCTACCTACATACCTAACTAACTAACTACCTACCTACCTACCTACCTACCTACCAACCTACCTACCTACCAACCTACCTATATACCTAACTAACTAACTAACTAACTACCTACCTACCTACCTACCTACCTACCTACCTACCTACCTATCTGTTTTTAGCTGTCTATGTGTCTTTCGCTCTCTCTCTCTCCGCTTTCTGTTTCTATGCTCATTTCTTTGTTTGTCTATCCGGCTGTTGATCTACGTAATTTGCAAGCGTTGAAAAAATATGTCTGCACGGGATATGTAAAATGTCAAAACAGGAAAGAACTGCAAGCACTCATTCGTCTTTACGCCTCAGAAATGACGATTTAGCCTGACTGAACACACAACACACAATAATAAACAAACTAAAATGACACAGTGAAAAAGATGGCATTCAATCAACAGAATTGAAAGATTAAACTGAATCCATTAAGTACAGTAATTATTACTTGGCTGCACTAACTAAACAAAATCCATACAATTCAGTAATTATAGCTTGCTTGTATTAATTAAACAGGATCGAATTAATACAATAATTATTACTTGGCTGTGCTAATTTATTTACTGAAGGGCTTGCAAAAGAGATGAGTGTATGTAATTACAAATAGCTAATTTGCTTTTGAAGCAGCCATATAGAGCTGACTCAGACAATAGTCCAGCTTCGTGCTACGTGCATGAATACATTTGCTGAATTACTGAAGTCTAGAAATCCAAGGCAGAAGACAAACCACCCCACAACATTGCCTATTGAAGTCGTATGCGTAGGCTGAAATTGAAGATTCTCTGTAAACGCACAAAGGTAAGCCGGTACTCATAACAAGGGAACTAGAAATACAGGATTAAAAAAAAGTGTTCATTTCACAAGTCTAATTCGTGTAAGCATATTTTATTAACGAAGAGTTTAGCAATGCGACATGCCTAAAAATAGTTCAGAGAGAGAGAGAGAGAGAGAGAGAGAGAGAGAGAGAGAGAGAGAGAGAGAGAGAGAGAGAGAGAGAGAGAGAGAGAGACAGACAGACAGACAGACAGACAGACAGACAGACAGACAGACAGACAGACAGACAGACAGGCAGGCAGGCAGGCAGACAGACAGACAGGCAGATTGAGCGGATAAATAGTTGTTAGGTAGGTAGGTAGGATCGAACGAACGAACGAACGAACGGACTTTATTTTCAAAGAGTAACAAATTGGGCACGCAGGTCCGTCTTACATTCGGCCCTTCCAATCACTCATCTTTCGTTCATCAATCGTGCATAGGAAAAACATTGTCAAATGAATTTTGTAAACATAAACAATGCATATTACCATGTTATGAGACACATCCACCACCCACCCACACATCCACATGATTCCCCATTCACCCACACATCCTCCACCCACACACACACACACACACACACACACACACACACACACCCCAGGCTCACATACAATCCCCCACCCATACACCACATCCCTACACCTACACATCTCCCCACCCACACACACTCCCACCAACCACACATCCCATCCACCCACACCCCAAGCATACATACATTTATCAACTCACACATCCCCCACCCACACACATCTCCCCACCCACTCACATATCCTCCACCTGTCCCATTACCCACCAACAATCACCCCCACATATCCTCCTCCACCCACACACATCCAACCACCCAGCCAAACACACATCCCTCAACCACACATCCCCCGTAGATAGGTAGGTGGGTAGGTAGGTAGGTATGGAGATGGAGTAAGAGAGAGAGAGAAGAAAGAAACAGAGATAGATAGATAGAGAGAGAGAGAAGAGAGAGAGAGAGAGAGAGAGAGAGAGAGAGAGAGAGAGAGAGAGAGAGAGAGAGAGAGAGAGAGACCTAGATAGTGAATAAGCAGTCGACGGTCTTACTATATCAGTCTGCAGAGGGATTTCTAATTATTCAAGGTGCACACGAGACATACAATTTGTCACCCTCTTCCGAAACGACTTGACATGTAATGCACTACCCAGGATCAGGAAAGGAGAATACACTATCCGTGTCTTATGCTATCAACATTCCAGTTGATACCATGTAACGATCCAGGAATGCTCTAACCAGAGACATAAGTCTAACCTAAAAACCAATGCATCCCAACATTAATTGACTTCGCTGCTTTATAGTGTAGTCTCTAAAGTACTGAACCGTATTAGAACCGTCACCATGATCTCAGCTTATTAGGGGACACCTCCAGTGAACCACCAACTAACCAGCCAACCAATCAGCCAGCAGGAAAATCATTTAAACAGCCTGCCAAACAACCAACCAAAACCAAGTCAATCAACTAGAGAATCCCCGAACCAACACCCAACCAACCAATGAACCAACCAACAGCCAGCAAGCCAACCAATTAAACAGCCAATCAACCAGCCAACCAACAACCATCAGACCAACCATTGAACGAATCAACCAACGAACCAATCTACCAACCAACCAGCCAGCCAGCCAACCAAATAACTAACCTATCAGCCAACCAACCAGCCAGTTATTTAACCTCCCAAACAACCAGCCAACCAAACAGCTAACATATTAGCCAACCAACCAACCAGCCAGCCAACCAACCAAATAACTAACCTATCAGCCAACCAACCAGCCAGTTATTTAACCTCCCAAACAACCAGCCAACCAAACAGCTAACATATTAGCCAACCAACCAACCAGCCAGCCAACCAACCAAATAACTAACCTATCAGCTAACCAACCAGCCAGTTATTTAACCTCCCAAACAACCAGCCAGCCAAACAGCTAACATATTAGCCAACCAACCAACCAGCCAGCCAACCAACCAACCAACCAACCAGCCAGCGAGTGAAACAAACCAACCAAACAATCACAAATCCAACCAACCAACCAACCAACCAACCATTGATAATGAAGACATTACATTGTTAACAAACCCTATAAATTCAGTCAAGACTCCAGCACCAACCCCAAGCTCATTCTAAACCATAATTTTTCGCTAGAGTCAGGAGGAGGTAATCGCTCCCAATAAATCCAGACAGCAGATTTACGATAAATCTGGCACTCTCAATATCCCTCTCCAGCTGTTCTCCACGTTTCGCTTACTGCCTTCAATGGCGCCCCTGACCCCTTGACGAACTAATCAACGACACGAAACCATTATTCCAGCTTTCTGAAGTCAGACACTAACAGCCGCATCATCTCTTGCATACACTGGTTGCCCTTCAGCTGTCAGTCAAACGTGCGTCCACTTTTACTGTGCGCGTCTTTGGGTGTCTTGAAGTCTGCGGGTTACAGTGTAAACATGTTCATCTACGTTGCTTGTTCAAGTTGGCAGAGTAGATAAGATGCATGCTATGATGTATTATCAGCTATGGTTCAAACAGTACCTAGAGCAGTTGTCGTGTCTGTTAGCTTATAATGTCCCCTAGTGAGGTAGGTCGCTGCCTTGTGTGATGATTTTACGTCAGCCTCAATATTTCCAGAAGCGAGCGCGGTGGTATAACGGTTAGGACGATATGCTGACAATAACATAAGCACGGTGCGTTAAGGGTTCTATGCAAGCACATATCGTTAGCTACGGGAGGGAAAGACGGGCCACTTACTGAAGTCTATATACCCAAGTTAAAGTTAGTTGCATATCCTTTACAGGACGTTTGCAGTCAGCACCAGCATGTTCTGCTGGTGTTGATGTCTTGGCAAGTTTTACGTTCAGTAGTTTGCCATTTCTTTCTGAACTACCGACATCCATAATTTTTCGTTAAAAAACCAGCGCAACGCGGTATGCTGCCAAATCGCTAGCAGATGTGTTTCGAACGCGGGTATACGGGATCGCGAAGCTCGTCAGTAAAACATTCGCCACGAAGTCCTGTAGATATCCAAGACTGCAGGCAAAGCTGTCCAACAACATTGGCTACTGAAGTCTAGATATCCAAGACGGCAGGCAAAGCTGTCCCACAACATTGCCTACTGAAGTCTAGATATCCAAGACGGCAGGCAAAGCTGTCTCACAACATTGCCTACTGAAGTCGTATGGATTGGCTGATATCACAGCTTCGCTGTAAATATACAGATGTAAGTCGGTGCTCTTAGCATGATACCGCGATAAAAATACGGGATAAAAGGTTTTACTGTATTAAGTCTAATTCATGTTAGCATGTTGTGTTAACGACGAGTTTAGCAATGCAACATGCCTCACCAAACAATTGAGAGAGAGAGAGAGAGAGAGAGAGAGAGAGAGAGGGGGGGGGGGAGAGCGAGAGAGACAGACAGGCGGACAGACAGACATACAGGCAGGCAGGCAGGCAGGCAGGCAAGCAAGCAGGCAGACAGAGACATAGAGAGAGGGTAGGTAGCGTATAGGTAGGAAGGTATATAGCTTAGTGCGTAATTACGTGGGTATGGCGATGGAAAAAAAAAGAGAGAGGGAAGAAACAGACAAGGCCCAAGAGGGAAGAGAGGGACATTGAGAGAAATAGAGAAAGAGAGAGAGAGAGAGAGAGAGAGAGAGAGAGAGAGAGAGAGAGAGAGAGAGAGAGAGAGAGAGAGAGAGAGAGAAATTGACGTACAAGAATATGATGATTCTTTTTTGTTAAACAAACGCTTGCCTGGATGTCATAGGTTTGAATCCGCACTGAGACGGATTCTCAAAGGTGACCCGGTCTGCCAGATCGACCCAGATTAAAATGTGCCCCATGAAATGTCTTGGGAAGTAAAGGCGCGGCGGATGTCAGACTGACCACTTTACCCACCGAAAGCTCATTGGTTTACACAAATATGATTATAGCTCATGTGCCAAATCCGCCATAAGGCGTGTGAAAAGGCAATTTACATACTAGCTTACTCAGTATCTCTAATAGCTAAAGAAGTTAGTTGCATATCCTTTACAGGACGTAGCAGTCAACCACAGTAATTTTTGGCTGTTGTGATCTCATGGCAAGTTTACGTTCAGTAGTTTACCAGTGTTTTCTGGACGACCGGCACCCATACCATTTCATACAAAAATAAAAACAACGTAAGGCGGTCTGTTGCCAAATCGCCCACAGCTGTGTTTCGAACGCGGTATGCGGGAATACGAATTGTGTCCGTAACGTCGTCGCCACGGGGTTGTTAACCTTCTTAAATAATAGCTCTTTCTGTTCCCTAGAAAGTTACACCATTGGCTCACTGAGGTAAATAATGATAACAATATAATCACAATGCTATTACTTTGATAGAAAACAAACATAAACAAGTAGAAGACGAAGTACGATGCCAGAATTTTAGCATGCTCTGACTAAACTAAAGAAACACAGTAGCACATGTCACGTTGACTGGTGCACGCGCAGGATAGCTATAGTCACATCACGTGAGTCCCCCAGGGCAATGCGAGCTAAAGGAAAGTTGGCCGTTATTTGGAGTCTAAATTTCAAAGGATTCATCTGGGAAGGCCTGCGTTTATAGCCGGTAGCTATTACCAAAAAGAGCTGGGCTAGCGCAGTAGATAGCACTCTTTTCTGCATGACTGGCGGGCACGTGTTTAATTCCCCATTGAGGCTGGGTATTTGTAACAAATACACTTGGGCTTCCAGATTAACTCAGTCTAAAATTGGCATCATGAAATGTTATGAGAAGTAAAGGCTATCTGCTTGATATTGATTACATCATCCATCTATGCCAATTTTTCTATAATAATGTGCTGATAACACCACATACCCAACAGGCTTTAAGACGCGTAAACGGGAACTTATTTGATACAGCGAATTATATGTTTAAAATGAAACCATTCCGAATAAAGCAATGCACCATCCGTTGAGCAATGTGTCATATGTTGGACGTGATTCATTCTGTACTAAAACTGTATCACATGTTGAACTTGTATTCATTCTATACTAAACTATATATGATATGTTGAACTTGTATTAATACATAATTAGTACACAATTCTGTACCAAACAATATATGATATGTTGAACGCCGATTCAGTCTGCTAAAAACAATGTGTCATATGTTGAACAATGAAATCATCCTGCACCAAATAATGTACTACATACTGAAAGTGGATTCATTCTGTAGCAAACATATGTTGAACAATGAAGCATTTCATAATTCATATAGCAATGTTTTCGACCATACGCTGCTTTGATTAATTCTATACCACACATTTAACACTTTGTATTTGGTTATATCGTACACTGTTATATAGAAAGCTGATATCACAATATAATATACGGGTAAATGAGAATATTTTTATACAAGTGAATCGGTATAACTATTTCGGAACAGCCATAACATCTGACTGGAGATGCCTTGAATCAATTAGAACAAGACTCCCCACGGCGAAAGTAGCCTTTTGCAAGATGGGAAACATACTGACCAATAAAAAGATGTCAACTGCAAAGAAATAAAAAAAAGAGTATTGAAGAGCTACATAGAACTTGTACTTTTTTATAGATGTGAGACATTGACAATTAACAGACAAGCTGAAAATTATCTATTGGCAGTTGAAATGTGGTTTCTGAAAAACCAACGAGCAAGTCTTACAAGAAGGAAATGAAAATCACAAACTGATTAGAGAAATTTGACGTAGACAGTCACAATTTCTTTGGACACGGTACGAGAAAAAATAAACTAGAGAACTTGATGATAACTGAGAAGAGGAAGGCAGAAAGGTAAATATTTTAATGGCTTGATCACTTGGTATGACTGAGACAAGAACACGGAGATGATCACGACTCTTGTGATCGTGTCAAATGCGAAACATGACCGCCCACGCTTATCGGCATGGCACATGATGATGATGATGATACTATTTATTACATAACATTATTAACAAGCAATGTAAGGTTGTTTTTCTTAGTCTAACATGAGCTATACAATATTTCATACTGACTTGATTAAACAAGCAAAAAACAAACGTACAAGACAGATAATTCAAACAAGCACATAATTGCAGACAAGTATTTCAAACGCCTTCTTCTCACTGAACTCGCTCGTTCACTTTCTTCTTTGACATCAGCTGAACATCCTGTTATGTCGTGTCGTGTATTCTTCGAACGCCTAGAACTATAAACTATTATACCTGCTTTGCTGGGATGAAGGAATACAGGCTGGGTCGTAGAGAATATTTACAAGAAACCAACAAAACATCAGACGTAGAGTTCTATGTTTGTTGTTTTCTGCGTCCTGAACTTGATGTGGGTTCACCATGTGTTCGGTCATGTTTTAGGTTGTTTATAACAGAGGTTCTTAGCATGGGTCCTGCGGGGGCTTGCCAGATGTATTGTGAGACGCAGAGGCGGACTGGCCTGAGTGTCAGCTGGCCCGACTTTAAGTGGGTCATCTGACCTTCTAATTAAGTGGACCCCTTAACAGATTCGCAGGCTCCGTGGAGAAGGTATTACGGACGCAGTTCTTAATCCCACCTACCTACGTTCGAAACACAGCTGTGGACGATTTGGCAGCAGCCCGCCTTACATTGGTTATTTTATGAAATGGTATCGGTGCCGGTCGTTCGGAAAGCAATGTTAAACTGCTGAAAGTAAACTTGTCCAGGAATCACGAACAGCCAAAAAAAAAATGCTGAGGTTGACTGCAACGTCATGTAAAGGACATGCAACTAACTTAACTTAACTTGCCAAAGAAAAAGTAGGTTTGGACCAAATATGGACATAATCAAATGAACAATTATTATAATATAAATTCCCATTCGTTGAGTGTTGAAATAGCGGAAGATACCATGAAACAAAACACACAATACGATGACCCTAGTAGGCGATATATCGTCCTTGTGTCCAAATGGTTGGTCACATTTGGCGGTATATTATATTTTGGCACTGAGTCAGATAAACACAGACAATTTGTAAAACAAATGTAAATTAAATTTTCTTTTTGCACCCAACATTTTTAGACTCAGTCCGTCACTGGTGAGACATAATGAGCATCATGTTTATAGAGAAAAAACAGTCTGAGGAATTTATCTTAACTGATCGGTCATCAACATCCTCATCATGTGCTCTGCCAATTGACTTAGGTATGTATGTGTCTCCACAGATCTCGGTCCTTGATTGTTCAGTATGAAACATGATGTTGACATTCAGCCATGCCACATTTTCCGCCGTCCACATAATGTGCTTCTGTCTGCCTCTGTCCCTTCTACAGTTGGTCTTTCCTGTCGTCACGATGTTTTCCAGTGCCTCTCTTCTCATTACATGCCCAGTGAACACTGTCTCCTTCTTATCGCTGTATATAACGTGCAACTTTCTTTAGCCATTTACTTTTAGTTACTATGGGGGTCCAAGGAATTTGCTTGTGACATTATTTTCAATGAGAAGTAAGTGTGGCATTGGTAGCCATTATACTTCTGAATTCCATTTGTTTCACTTTATGTGCTGTGTTCACATTGAGAGTTAGTTGTAACAAGTTCAATGTTAGCTGAGGAAAATGTCGTCTTGGTCAGCCACATAATGTTTAACATCTATTGGATAGGACTGGACAAGTTACTACATTTAAACTCGGAACAGGAGACACCAAAATTCAATAGCCATATGTAGACCTAGATGAAGGAAGGTTCTACATCACAGTGTACTTATTGGAAGGAATGTCCAACTGTAGACAACTACGGATGGCCATTAACCTATAAAGTGCAGATGGCCAGTAACCCATTAAGTACAGATGGCTGGTAATCTATAAAGTACAGATGTCCAGTAATGTGCAAAGTACAGATGGGCAGTAATGTATAAGTACAGATAGGCAGTAATGTATTAGTACAGATGGACGGTAATGTATTAGTACAGATGGACAGTAATGTATTAGTACAAATGGACAGTAATGTATAAAGTACAGACGGCCAGTAATGTATAAAGTATAGATGGCCAGTAATGTATAAAGTATAGATGGCCAGTAATGTATAAGTACAGATGGCCAGTAATGTATAAGTACAGATGGCCAGTAATGTATACAGTACAGATGGCCAGTACTGTATAAAGTACAGACGGCCAGTAATGTATAAAGTATAGATGGCCAGTAATGTATAAAGTACAGACGGCCAGTAATGTATTAGTACAGATGGCCAGTACTGTATAAAGTACAGATGGCCAGTAATGTATACAGTACAGATGGCGAGTAATGTATAAGTACAGACGGCCAGTACTGTATAAAGTACAGACGGCCAGTAATGTATAAAGTACAGACAGCTAGTAATGTATAAAGTACAGACGGCCAGTACTGTATAAAGTACAGACGGCCAGTAATGTATAAGTACAGACGGCCAGTAATGTATAATTACAGATGGACAGTAATGTATAAAGTACATATGGTGTGTAATATATAAAGTACATATGGTGAGTAATATATAAAGTACAGATGGTCAGTAATATATAAAGTACAGATGGCCAGTAATATATAAAGTACATATGGTGTGTAATATATAAAGTACATATGGTGAGTAATATATAAAGTACAGATGGTCAGTAATATATAAAGTACATATGGTGAGTAATATATAAAGTACAGATGGCGAGTAATATATAAAGTACAGATGGTCAGTAATATATAAAGTACAGATGGCCAGTAATATATAAAGTACATATGATGTGTAATATATAAAGTACATATGGTGAGTAATATATAAAGTACAGATGGTCAGTAATATATAAAGTACATATGGTGTGTAATATATAAAGTACATATGGTGAGTAATATATAAAGTACAGATGGCGAGTAATATATAAAGTACAGATGGCCAGTAATATATAAAGTACAGATGGTCAGTAATATATAAAGTACAGATGGCCAGTAATATATAAAGTACAGATGGTCAGTAATATATAAAGTACATATGGTGTGTAATATATAAAGTACATATGGTGAGTAATATATAAAGTACAGATGGTCAGTAATATATAAAGTACAGATGGTCAGTAATATATAAAGTACAGATGGCCAGTAATATATAAAGTACATATGGTGTGTAATATATAAAGTACATATGGTGAGTAATATATAAAGTACAGATGGTCAGTAATATATAAAGTACATATGGTGAGTAATATATAAAGTACATATGGTGAGTAATATATAAAGTACAGATGGCGAGTAATATATAAAGTACAGATGGCCAGTAATATATAAAGTACAGATGGCGAGTAATATATAAAGTACAGATGGTCAGTAATATATAAAGTACAGATGGCCAGTAATATATAAAGTACATATGATGTGTAATATATAAAGTACATATGGTGAGTAATATATAAAGTACAGATGGTCAGTAATATATAAAGTACATATGGTGTGTAATATATAAAGTACATATGGTGAGTAATATATAAAGTACAGATGGCGAGTAATATATAAAGTACAGATGGCCAGTAATATATAAAGTACAGATGGTCAGTAATATATAAAGTACAGATGGCCAGTAATATATAAAGTACAGATGGTCAGTAATATATAAAGTACATATGGTGTGTAATATATAAAGTACATATGGTGAGTAATATATAAAGTACAGATGGTCAGTAATATATAAAGTACAGATGGTCAGTAATATATAAAGTACAGATGGCCAGTAATATATAAAGTACATATGGTGTGTAATATATAAAGTACATATGGTGAGTAATATATAAAGTACAGATGGTCAGTAATATATAAAGTACATATGGTGAGTAATATATAAAGTACATATGGTGAGTAATATATAAAGTACAGATGGCGAGTAATATATAAAGTACAGATGGCCAGTAATATATAAAGTACATGTGGCGAGTAATATATAAAGTACAGATAGCGAGTAATATATAAAGTACAGATGGCCAGTAATATATAAAGTACATATGGTGTGTAATATATAAAGTACATATGGTGAGTAATATATAAAGTACAGATGACCAGTAATATATAAAGTACAGATGGCGAGTAATATATAAAGTACATATGGTGTGTAATATATAAAGTACAGATGGCCAGTACTATATAAAGTACAGATGACCAGTAATATATAAAGTACAGATGGCCAGTACTATATAAAGTACAGATGACCAGTACTATATAAAGTGCACATGGCCAGTAATATATAAAGTACAGATGGCGATTAATCTATAAAGTACAGATGGAGAGTAATCTATAAAGTATAGATGGCCAGTAATATATAAAGTATAGATGGCTAGTAATATATAAAGTATAGATGGCCAGTAATATATAAAGTACAGATGGCCAGTAATATATAAAGTACAGATTGCGAGTAATAAATAAAGTACAGATGGCCAGTAATATATAAAGTACATGTGGTGAGTAATATATAAAGTACAGAGAGCGAGTAATCTATAAAGTATAGATGGCCAGTAATATGTAAAGTATAGATGGCCAGTAATATATAAAGTACAGATGGCCAGTAATATATAAAGTACAGATGGCCAGTAATATATAAAGTACACATGGTCAGTAAACTATAAAGTATAAACAGTCACAAACCCGTACAGTACAGAGCGTCAGGAACCTACAAATGTTCTATGGCCATTAACCTACAAGGTACAAATGGGCAGAAATCTACAAGGCACAGATGGACAGGCACCTACAAAGTACAAATAGACAGGCACCTACAAAGTACAAATAGACAGGCATCTACAAGGTACAAATGGACAGGAACCTACAAGGTATAAATGGACAGGCACATACAAGGTACAAATAGACAGGCTCCTAAAGATACAAATGGATAGGAACCTACAAGGTATAAATGGACAGTAACGTACGAGTTACAAATAGACAGAAACCTACAAGGTATAAATGGACAGTAACGTACGAGTTACAAATAGACAGAAACCTACAAGGTATAAGTGGACAGTAACGTACAAGTTACAAATAGACAGAAACCTACAAGGTATAAGTGGACAGGAACCAACAAGATACAACTGGACAGGAGCCTACATGGTATAATTGGCAGAAACGTGCAGGGTATAAGTAGACAAATCTACATGGTATGATTGAACAGGGACCTCCAAAGTATAAATAGGAATCTACAAGGTACAAGCGGACAAGTACCTACAAAGTGCACATGGACAGAAAGCTACAAGGTACAAACGGACATAAATTTAAGGCACAAATCCACAGGAAATTATGAGGTATAATTGGACAGGAACCTATATGGTATGAATGGACAGAAACCTACAAGGTACCAGTGGACAGGAACCTACAATGTACAAATGGACAGGAAGCTACAATGTATAAATAGACAGAAATGTGCGATGTACGAACGAACGAACGAATGAAAATCTTTATTTTTAAAGGGTTAAGAATTGGGCACTCAGGCCCGTCCTACATTCTGCTCTTCGTACAACTGGACAGGAACCTGCAAGGCATAAATGAACAGGAACCTACAAGGTTCAAATAAACAGGAACATACACGGTATACATCGACAAGAACCTACGAGTTACAAATAGACAGGAACCTACAAAGTACAAATGGACAGGAACCTACAGGGGATAAATGTATTGAAAACTACAATGCATAAATAGACAGAGACCTTCAGTGTATAAATAGACAGGAGCCTGCAAGGTATAACTGGACAGGAACCTACAAAGTACAAAATGGACAGAAAGCTACAGGGAACATATGGATAAGAACCTAAAAGGTACAAATGGACAGAAAGCTACAAGGTACGACCCACCCATCATATGCCATGCCGATAAGCGTGGGCGGTCATGTTTTGCCATCTCACTCGATCACCAGAGTCGTGGATCAGCTTCGTGTTCCTGTCTCGACAATGCCACGTGGCCAAGCCATCCAGGTATTTACTTCTCAGTCTTCCCCTTGGTCTCTTCCCTTCGATCTTGCCAGTTGTCACCAAGTTCTCCAAGTCATTTCTTCTCATAACATGCCCAAAAAACAAATTGTGACTGTCTACGTCTAATGTCTCTAATCAGTTTAAGATCTTCATTCAAGGCACAAATGGACATAAATCTGCAAGGCACACATACACATTAACCTACAAGGTAGAGTTGGACACTGGCCGAGGGGTTACAACACTTTCTCCGTAATCCCGTTTATCACGCAGAGTCTCGTAGCGGACGAGAGCTGGAAGCGGTTCGACCCCCGCTGGTGACTTGCGGGATAACTGAGCCGGCCGCTTAGAAAGCAATGGCAAACTACTGAGCGTAATCTTGCCAAGAAATCAACAGACAGTTGAAAGATGCTGCTGTTGACAGCGATGTCCTGTAAAGGATATGCGGAACAAAAAGAGTTGGACAGGAACCTATATGGTATAAATGGACAGAAACCTACAAGGTACCAGTGGACAGGAACCTATAAGGTATACATGGCAGGAACCTACGAGGTGTAATTAGACATGATCTGAACCTACAAGGTACAAATGGATAGGAACCTACAGGTACAAATGGACAAGAACCTACAAGGTGCAAATGGACAGGAACCTACAAGGTAGAAATGGATAGGAACTCACAAGGTATAATTGGACAGGAACCTACAATGTATAATTTGAAAGGAACCTACAAAGTACAAATGGACAGGAACCTACGAGTTAAAAATAGAAATGAACCTACATGTTACAAATGTACAGGAACCTACAACATATAACAGGGCAGGAATCTACAAGGTATGAATGAGCAGGAGCCTACAAGGTATAAATGGACAAGAACCTAAAAGGTATAAATGGACGAACCTACGCGTTACAAATATACAAGAACCTATGAGTTACAAACGGACAGGAATCTGCAAAGTACAAATGATCAGGAACCTACAAGTACAAATGATCAAGAACCTACAAGTACAAATGAACAGGAGCCTACAATTGCAAATGATCGGGAACCTACAAGCACAGATGATCAGGAACCTATAACTAAAGGTGAATAGGAACCTACAAGTACACATGATCAAGAACCTACAAGTACAAATGATAAGGAACCTACAAGTAGATATGAAAAGGAACCTACAAGAACAAATGACCAGGAACTTATAAGTACAAACTATCAGGAACCTACGAGTAGAGATGAATATTAACCTACAAGTACAGATGAATAGGAACCAATTTAATACAGATAATTAGGAACCTACATAGTACAAATGGTCTGGACCCTATATGATACAGATGAATAAGAACTTATAAGTAAAGATGAATAAGAACCTGCATAGTACAGATGTTTAGTAGTATACAAAGTGTAGATGGTAGGAGCCAGTTTGTTTCCTGATTTTAAGGATTTTTTAAATTCTCAATTTGTAAAGAATATTTTCCGCTGTCTTAGCGGCTATATAGGAGACCAAAAGCACAATTATACGAGACACACAAAAAAATGGCCGTAGCGGTAAAGACAGGTTGAGAACCTATTGTGTAGACATTGATTCTTTCTTTGGGAGGTCTAGCACGTGAGGTGTGAGAGTGAAAGCGAAGAGGCGGAGGTAATAATAGTTAGTGAGTACACGTAATAGACAGATGCCGGGAGGTTCTGTTTGGTGCAGTATGTGGGGTTGCATAACTCTGTAGCAAAGAGAGACGTTCCGCGAAATGGTATTGGGAGTGCTTGTTATATTTTGTGACTTTGTAGAAAACACAAACAGGGAAGTTAGCGCTGCGATATTTGGATTCGGTTGCTGGGTTGTGTTAGTTTGTAGAGAGTTAGTGTTATTTTTGACATACTCTGAACAGGCTATATCAAGGGGAACAAATTGTGTTGTGCTAACTCGTGTATTGAGTTCACTCCCATAGCTTTCACATTTCTGGGTAGACAGACCATTGGTTCACAAACAATGCAGGGAAGCTACGAGGGTCCGATGGCAGCCAAACCGAAAATGGGTGCTAGAAAGTAGCTGTCATGGTTTAACAAGTTCCCGGTCCTTCAAAGCGCATTGCAATCAATTCCATGTTGATTTCTAGGCAGTTTTATCACGCTCCGTGGCGAAGGTGTTACAGATGCAGCATTCGAAATGCAGCTGCGGACGATTTGGCAGCAGACTGCCTAGCGTTGGTTTTTTTATGGAAAAAAGAACGGTTGTTCAGAAAGCAATGGTAAACCACTGAACGTAACCTTGCCTAGGAATCACGAACAGCCACAACATGTTGGGGTTGACCGCTACGTCCTGAAAAGGATATGCAACTAACTAACTTTATCGGGGTGACAGAAAAAAAAGTGCCCATTGTAGACGTTAAAACCTTTGGAAATGTGGAAAGAGATTGTACATCGACAATGTAACAGACCCTTATTTACGCGTCTTGGTGCGTTTTTGATATATTGTGCTAGAATCACAATTTTACAGACCAATCATACGTGTCTGTAAGTATTATTTTCGCAAGAACGTTCGTAGTAACGTAATCTGCGTCCTCTGGCTCTCGTAGCAAATCTTCTTTGATGTAGTTCTGGTAGTTGACGGTATTGCATTCTAACGAGAAGACCAAACCATTTTATCTTCTGTTTTTCAGTATTTGTGGTACAAGGCTGTTATCAAGTATCTCATCTCACAGGTGTTGATTTTGCTTAAGTGTGATTTGCTTGTTTGCTTGCTTGTGTTCGTTGGCTTGAGCTCCAGCGCGAAGTCCTGTATGTCGGATGAAGGCATTCTGTTGTCCAACATCAGTGTGATGTCATACTTTGAATCATGTCTATGGGTGATAGTTGATGTATAAGCGCACTAGCTTTTTGAGATCTGATTTCCATTTCTCTATCCAATCTGCCCCATTCTGTGATCACACTTCCAAGATATTTGAGTTCTTTAACTTATTGCAGAGATGTTGATTTATCCGTATACTTAGTGGGCCAAGAGATCTGCTAAAGTGCATTACTTCAGTTCTGAACATCATATACAGAAATAAGCTAATCTTGACCAGGGCACATTATTATAAGTCCGTTGCTTAAAGTACTCGAGGGCAATTTACAGAGCAAGGAAATAAGAGGATGTCTTAGGAAAAACTGGCTCGCATGAACATGCAAGGACGTTGGTAAAAGTAGGCTAAGAGACCCCTGTACACGCCACGGGGCGGACAGGGCATACGGTGTTTGACCCATATTGTTATTATCACACCTACAGCCTTTACTTCTCCAGAAATTTCTCTGTACCCATTTTAGGCCAGGTTAACCTGGCAACTAAGGTTAAAATCTGCTAATTTTAAAATTTGCTAATTCCCACCCATGACCACGTGGTCTGCAGACAAGCGTCTAGCCACTAGACAACCGCATTTCTCCGAAGACGCTGGCGCACAAACTTATACCTAGCTGAAAACCGTTGTTGGGAATGTGAGACTAGCGGAGGGCAGACGTTAACATGAGACTTGGAGTTGAGTGACATCATAAATGAAGCGTTATTATCATTAACGTCTAAGTTTTCATTATGCTAGCTCACTATCATATTTCAGCACGTTTCTACATACCCGCGAATCAAATTGTGTTTCAGGAAATTGATGTCTTGCCACCAGTAATGCTAGCACTCCATTAAGTTAGTCTTTGTCTATCTTCCTCCTAGCCTGCGTGACTTTTTTATTTTCTCAGTATATTTGTAATACTGAATATCTGTCTATCGGTTGTCACTGTTATTCTGACGCTCTGCTTGTCTGCCTGTCTGCCTGCCTGCGTGGCCACCTACCTAAATAACTACCTACTTATCCAACCACCTGTTTGTCTGTCTGTCTGTCTGTCTGTCTGACGTCAGTCTGTCTGTATGCATTTCTGTCAGTTCGTCTGTCCGTCCATCCATCCACTCACCTACTACTCCGTCTGTCTATCTGCCTACCTGCCGGCGTACCTTCCTACCTACCTACCTATGTCTCTTTTTCTCTCTGTCTCTGTCTTGTCCTGTACTGTACTGCACCGTGTCTTGTTATACTGCCTTGTACTGTCAGTATGAGGAATAGAAGAGGGAAAAAAAAAAAATATAAATTTTATCTTTGCAATTTCTTAACAAAGATCCCCAAAGATCCATCTAACCTATCACATCGCCAAGTCTAAATCAGACACTGGAACCTCGAAAACCGCATTCCAACCCCGATAACAACATATTATACTTTCTCAAAACGTCACTCCCCAACGGACGCCAAACACCAAGAATGAACTAAAACAATCCTCTTTTACTACTTCAGCCACGTCTGGATCACCACTGACAACTTCTCTCGAACTTTCTATTGAGAAAGCCAAGTTCTGTTCCCGGTTTGTCTCGTCAGATTACGCGGTCGAGTGTCATACAGCGGGACATAAGCAGATTAAGTATAGTGTTATAGAGCTATTAAAGGAACTCATGATCCACATTTGACTGCTGCCCAGACAATTTCAGTCCATTTATTGAAAACTACTATCTACTATTACTTCTATGGGCGCAGAATACTAATACTATTGTTGCTGCTGCTGCTGCTATTGCTACTACTAGTATTACTATTAATACTTCAACTACTACTACAATTAATACGACTGTTACTACTACTACTACTACTACTACTACTACTACTACTACTACTGCTACTACTACTACTACTACTACTACTACTACTACTACTACTACTACTACTACTGCTACTGCTACTACTACTACTACTACTACTACTACTACTACTACTACTACGACAACGACGACGAGACGACGACGACGACGATGACGACGACGACGATGACGACGAGCAAGAGATTTGCTCCACTCCCCACCCTAAACATTATCAAGCAAAGGAATATGTTAATTTGGATAGGGGCCCCCATACACAAGGATCTAGACAAGAGAAGTTGCTGTTATTGGCGAAGACAGTTTTATTCTGCCATCCAAGGCTAGTGTATTTGTGTCATCGCAAAGCTTTCCTGACGTTTGAAGTCCGTGTCACGCTGATCTCCCATCTCACAGATCCTATAGCTATAGTTCATTGATGTGAATTACTCTAAATCACTTGTCAAGAGTAGAAGATGTTCACCAAAATGGACACAGGAAATCAATAACTCAGCTATTTCTGTAAACCAATCCAGATGACGACAACATGCCAGACCAATCAGGAACAGAGTTCTGCGTTTGACGTTAAGTGGATCTGAGACTGGTTGTGGCATTCTTGGAACTAAGACGGGCCGCGCTATTCTGAAATATTGCGTCATTTCTGATTGAGGTTTTCAATAGGCGAGATCATAAGGCCATCATCATCATCATCATCATCATCTTCCACTTGTGCCATTAAGCGTCGTGTTGAGGAATAATTGGCGCTTCAGCGCACCATCATACGGTACTTTTGGATATTTCTAGAATCCATCATCATCATCATCATCATCATCATCTCATCATCATCATCATCATCATCATCATCATCATCATCATCATCATCATCATCATCATCATCATCCTGTTACAAGTTGCAATATGTTCCAAACTTTTCACGACGTTTCTGAAGTAATGATGACTGACTCATTATGATCTTCGTTGGATTGTCATGTGTGTGTTGACTTCTTTCAAAACAACGTCGTTACTCATTTTATATGTCCATGATATTTTTCTTTAAAGTTTCATAAAACTCAAATTCGTGTGACTTCAAGGGATATTCCTGTTGGCGTACAAGTTTCAACCAAAAATGGTTCTAAGTACTCTATCTTCTTTCTCTTTCTTTTGTCCTTCACTACCTTTCCACGTTAGGCGACGCAGACTTGATTGATGTTTGATTTCTGAACCAGGGTTCTCTCGGTCGTTTGGTTTGCTGAGATGTTGTAGGTGTTTAGAGTTTTGGTGACTCCGTCGATTCATCTTCTACGTGGTCTTCCGCTGCCTTTTGATGTTTTCATTTTCATGTTGTTGTATGCTCTTGCTGCTGGCGAAACTGGGTTCACTGTTATTAGATGACCGAACCAGTTAATCCATAATAATAATTACTCTGATTGTTCATACAATGGGATTTTCTCTTTGGCCTATTTCTTATTTGTGTCATGCGTCTTCCATCGGCTCTTATCAAGCAAACATAATAGCGTTCATTCTCCTGACGCTTGTGATCCTCTGATGAAATCCATCTGGAGATATGATTATGTGTTTTACAACATAGCTCCAGTGTTAAGACACAATATCACAACGTCGGCAACCACACTAAAGTAAAATTTCTGAAAACATGCATCTTTCATTTAGCAACGTACGGATGTTTGGCAACGTACGGATGTTTGCAACATACGGATATTTGGCAACATACGGTAGTTTGGCAATGTACTGATGTTTCACAATATACTGACGTTTGGCAACATACGGATATTTTGCAACTTACCGATGTCTGGCAACATACAGATGAGACACCGAACCATCTCCAAATCACGAAAGAAGAAAATCAAGACGTTTGAATATAAATGTTACAGAAAATGTGTTATAATACCAATAAGAAATACAATGTCGACATTCAACAAGATCTAAACATCAAATAAAGCAGGATCATTAACAGCATGATGTCTGGGTCACTGAAACACCCGTGCCACATGAAGCGTCATAGTGGCTTGGGAAGACAAAGGGATGGACAGGATTGTTCCCAGAAGAAGAGATATGGGTCGACCAGTCCCAAAGAGGACACAGGACGTTGAAGACACCATGAGAGTGAAAATGCATGAGGCAAAGGAACTGACAAGGGATTGGGCATCTTGTCTGCGGACAATGATGAAGGCGACGTTTTGCAAAGAACCTGCTACATAATGAGGACGACATGGTTTCGGGTTAGAACAAGCCTCATAAACAAGCTATCAGAAAAATGTCTGAAAGTTACGGAGGCAAGTGGGAGTTTGACCTTCTAGTGCACTGGATTGATTTGTGAGTGTGGATTAGCTTTCTCTATTACTACTATCCTCCGCCATCAGGCGAACTCACTCCGATTTCTGAGGTACTTGTAATTGACGTCCCAAAGTCAAGGACGATAAGTCAACATTTTAGTCAAACTGACCGTTGTAGGGGTTGGACCGGCCCCCCTCTGCATCAGCACACCGGATGTTTAAAAGCCTTTCGGCCATGCTGGCCTCTACAAACATATTTATCTTAAGCAACCAAAATGCGTTTGTTGCACAAAGTGAACAACTAAGGTTAGAATTAAATTGTGAGAAGACACAGATTGCTTGCTTGCTTGTGTTTGCTGCCGTGTAGTATTGATTTGTCATTTTCCTCATGCCTTTATAAGGCACATCTTTTATATTGTTGCTGTTTACAGTTAGCCTTGAATGATATGTGAATGATATAATGTATGAAAGAGAGTGATAGAAGGTCAGAATGTTAGAAGAGCCTGCGTGCCCAATTCTTAAGCCTTTGAAAATAACGTTTGTTTGTTTGTTTGTTTGTTTGTTTTGGTTCCAGCGCATAGTCCTATATGTCGGATGAAAACATCCTGTTGTTCAACATCAGTGTGATGTCATACAGGAACTAAGACACAGATTATGGTAGTCACTAAGAAGAAGGAAATACCACAATACTACAAGGAGATGGGAATATTCTTAAACAAATGAATAGTTACAATTATCTCTGAATAGTCATAAACTCTGATGGGAGATGCCTTGAAGAGATTAGAACAAGAATCGCCATGGTGAAGGTAGCCTTTTGCAAGATGACACACATCCATCCATCCATCCTGTGTCATGCCGGTAAGCGTGGGCGGTCATGATTCGCCATTTCACTCGATCACCAGAGTCGTGGATTAGCTCAGTGTTCTTGTCTCGACCATGCCACGTGATCAAGCCATCAGATATTTACTTCTCTGTTTTCCCCTTGTTCTCTTCCCCTCGATCTTGACAGTTGTCACCAAGTTCTCTAACGTATTTCTTCTCATAACATGTCCAAAAAAATGTTGACTGTCTATATCACATTTCTCTAATCAGTTTACGATTTTCATTTGTTTCTTGTAGGACTTAGCCGTTACTTTTTCTGTTTTTCCATGGTATTCTTTGGACTCTCCTCAGAAACCACATTTCCACAGCCATCAATGTTTTCAGCTTGACTGCTCATTGTCCACGCTTCACATCCATACTAAAGTGCAGGATCTATGTACCACCTCAACACTATTTTCCCCGTAGCAATTGACATCTTTTTATTGGTAAGTATGTTTTCAACTTGCAAAAGGTTGCCTTCGCCATGGCGTTTCTTGTTCTAATCACTTCAAGGCACCTCCCATCAGATGTTATGACTTTCCGAGATAGTTCTGCCGGTTCAGTTATTTAAGTATATATCCACATTTGCCGGTATATTACATTTTAGAAAGAAGATACGATAGGGGGTTGATGTTGATCACAACATTTGCAAACGACATGCAACATTATAGGAATTACAGTTCACTAGATTGGGATTTTGTAACCATCCTATACCACAAATAGTTCTACTCTGCCTTGGAAGCTGGGTGTCAAGGATCTGTATTGAAAACAAAATGGTGGCGGTCACCCTACTCCATCATTACTTGACCTATTATGTGTGAGAAATTGAGAGAAGAGAATGTCACGTGATATATGTAATCAAGTGCCATTGAGTGCGAGATACTCAGGTTATGAGAAAATTATAAATGCGAGTGAGTGTGAAGAATGTTCACTTAAAAATGAAAGTTTCTAATTATATCTATATTGCATCATCATGAGAAAATTATAAAAGCGTTGAGTGTGAAGAATGCTCACTTAAAAATAAAAGTTTCTAATTACATCTATATGCATCTTGCAGTAATTTATTCCGCGCAGAAGGTTTCCTCTATAACATTCTTTCGAAATGTCTCTCTATCCTAAGCCAGATGTCCTGCCTGTGTTGATGTCATGTGTAAATTATTTATCACATCTTGAATCCATCTACGTTGTGATCTTCCTAATCTAATTTACAACTGAGAAAAATAAATTAACTTGCGTTTCTTGCATTTGAAATATGTGCTTGGAAACAAACATCCGATAATTCAGGTAAAAAGTTAGTTGCATGTCCTTTCCAGGACGGCCCATTCAACCCCATCATGTTTTGGGTGTTTTATGAATTCTTGGCATGTTTATATTCAGTAATTTGTCATTGCTTTCTGAAAGACCGGCTTTATACCACTGTATGAAAACCAACGCAGGGCGGTCTGAAGCAAATCACCCGCAGCTGTGTTTCGAACGCGGTATGCGTGATTAGGAATTGTGTTCGTAACCTCTTCGCCATAGAGTAGGCATTCTTCTTCCTTTACTTCTTCTTTTCCTCCTCCCTCTCTTCCTCCTCCTCCGCCTTACTCTTCATCTTCTCCTTCTTCTCTCCTCCTCCACCTTCTTCTTCTTCCTTTGTCCTATTGCTTTTGCAGTGAAGCATCGCAGAGAGGTGGCAGATAATCAACTGAAGACATATTAGATTTATTCAGTGTCTCTTTTACTCCATCCTAGCAATCCTCTTCTTGGGTGGCCCTCTGACTTTGTATTCCCGATGTTCTCATATTAAACGCTATAGTCGCTGGTTGATCTTGTTCCGTTCTAGCTAAATGCCTGAACCATTGAGTTCTTTTGTGTTCTGTAAAGTGTGTTATCTCTACCATTGTTCTTCGTTTCACATCTTTATCTCTTCTTGCTTTTCCATTAGTAATGTCTCACAGTGACAAAGCAATTTTACTTTTCTGGGTTACGTATTAAAAACACTGTACCATTAATCATCATCATCGTCATAATTAGATCAGCATCATCATTGAAGGTAGGCTGTCTTATGTCAGTTCTGCGTCTTTACAACAGTCTCTCATCCGGTGCATATATTGATATTGTAGCCCTATATGCAACTCTATTTCATTATGGTAGTTCTGCTCCACCCGGCATATCTTTAATCAAACAGCTGAGGCTTTTGGTATGCCCTAAGTGTTTTGTCTGAATTTGATCTTACAACTATTGTCTGTGCCCCTGTTTTTTTTTTTTTTCATGCCCCCCCCCTGCTTATTTTGTCCCGAGAGATGTATAGCATGTAGGGTTAGTTTGTGTCTTCTCTTGTCAGATCTTGTATAGCATACGTGGTTAATTTGTTTGCTGGTCTTATGACAAGATGTGGTTTCTGAGGAAAATGCACAGAATTCCATGGACAGACATAAAAACCAATGACCAAGACACAGATGAAACCCGTAAATTGATTAGAGAAATTAGACGTAGACGGTCAAAATATTTTGTCAAGGTATGTGAAGAAATAAGTTGGCAAGATCGTAGGGAAAAGAACAAAAAGAGGGCAGAACATACCTGGATGGTTTGGCCACGTGGTCTGGTCGAGTCCAGAACACAGAGCTGATCCACGCATCTGGTGATCGTGTGAGATGGCGAAAACATAGCCGCCCACGCTTATCGGTATGGCCACATGATGATGATGATGATGAAATGATGATGGATGATGATGAGAGGATACAGATGAGGATGCGTGTTAGTTGTTTTATTTTCTTGTCATGGAAGATATCTGCACACACACACACACACACACACACACACACACACACACACACACACGCACGCACGCACGCACACACACATACACACGCACAACCTAGCGAGCAAACACACGCACACGCACACACACGCAC
>OY992879.1:134955443-134991230 GCA_963921405.1 Cepaea hortensis | reverse complement strand
CTGTAGCACCAGCGACGACCTCCAGGAGTATCCGAGAAAATTGCACTTGTGAACCGAAAGATGTAGGCCGGAATCGAACCCACAACCTTCGGAGTAATAGGCAGGCGACGTAAGCACTTCTCCACAGAAATTCCCACAGCGTTTTTGAGAAAAGATATACTAGTTCCCCCCCCCCCCCCCCCCCCCCCACCTTAATCAAACTGTATGGAACTGTGAACTACAAACAACGGTGGAGTTCATCATGTGAACTTGCCTGCATGTATAAGAATCACAGAATGCGGTCGCACGAAGAAGAAGAAATAATTGAAGTTGTGCTTTGAGACTGACTAGTTTAAATGCGTGATTATTTCCTTGCATCCCAGGCTCCAAATACATTTATAGCTCTTTTGTTTCCGTGAAGGCATCAGTCTTCTTTCATGGGCCACACGAGTAGCCGTGGTTAATGTGAACGGATGTTGCTTGTAGTGTTTCTTTAACGGTGTCTGTGGATACTTTGACTGAACTTCGTCCTTGTTCTGAAACCTTATTGTTGGCTGTTTCCAGCTTGAATGACAAGTGAGTTTGCAAACAGACCTGTCAGAATGCATAGTGATTTATTTCTTTTAAAGTTCGTGTTTTCGAGAGGAAGGGAGAGAAGGGAAGAAGAGAGATAATGATAGATGAAAAGATTATGGCTATAAATGTAGAGAGAAGGGACGAAGAAAGAAAGGGTGAGATAAAAAGAGGATGAGAGGGATTTTTAGAATAAAAAGTGTCTTGCATGTCCTTTACAGGGCGTTGCAATCAATTCCAACATTCATTTGTTATTAGTGATTTATTAGACACTTTAACGTTCATTCGTTTGGCAATGCATTTTGCACCACTGACGCCTCATACCAATGAAGTCAACGCAAAGCGGTCTGCTTCCAAATCACCCGATATGCGACATCGTGAAAAGCGTTCACTGCCCTTAAGCCAAAACACCTGTTTGAATGTTTAATGATTACTTACATACAGCTTATTATGTCCTCTAAAATACTAGATAGTTTGACATAATTTTAACGGTCTCGTAACTTAATGAAAGGAAATTAACTACCAACTGCATCTCCACGTGGCAGTGAATGGGAAACACACAGAGGATGGGAAACACGCAGAGGATGAAAAACATGCAGAGGATGAGAAGCGCAGCTCTAGAGACCGAGTATCCTCCAGGATAAGTGGACAACTTTGGAGACCGAGTATCCCTCAGGATAAATGAAGAACTTTGGAGACAAAGTAGCTACCAGGATAAGTGGACAACTCTAGAGACCGAGTATCCACCGGGATAAGTGGACAACTCTGTGCTGTCCTTGATAGTGGAATTAGTAGATGTGAGTCAGGCGCTGTGTGTATGTCAAAGTATCGTTTCCATGCACCGAGGCCTATTGAGCATTTCATACAGTAAGTAAGACTCTTTTGCACCTCTTGTGGCGTATTGAGTTTATGATGCTAGCCGCATATTTGGGAACCCATGTAGCGTAGTGGTAAGACATTCGCCTGCCGACCAAGAGGTCATGGGTTCGATCCGCAGCTGAGCGAAACTGAATTTTTTTCAAAATTGCCTGGGCTCCGAGGTCGACCTAGCCTAAAATGGGTACCAAGAAATGTTTTGGGAAATAAAAACGGCCGGTGTGATACTGACGTCATCCCTCACCGAGCGCTGTTTGGTCTATGCAATTATGTGTCTAGCATCCTTTGCCCGATGCTCCTTAAGACGTGAAATAGTGCCCTTTAAAAAAATGTCGCTTAAAAGTTGACAGGGTCGACTTCATTACACCGGGTTTTATCCCATATGGCGCAATCTCTTTCTGCAGCGCGAAAAGAGTCCCACAAAGCACGAACTCCGTAGCTCCAGCGACGACCCTCAGGAGTCTCTGGAAAAAATGCACTCGTGAACAAAAGGACGCGGCCCGGCGTCGAACCCACAACCTTGGGAGCCCGAGTCAGACGGCTTGACTACTTCGCCACGGAGTCTTCCATGTTATGTGTATAACAGTGTCCTTTATATAACAGCGTCCTTTATATAACAGCGTCCGTTATATAACAGCGTCCTTTATATAACAGCGTCCTTTACCTTTACTGACCATATTTGTATACATCTCTCTGCAGTTGATAGGCGCTGTGGTCAATATCATCCCGGCAATCTCTACTCTCCAAGACACATCCTTGTACTCAAGTTTGGCTACGTCGACTTGTAAGCCCGAGTTAATTGTGAGAATCCGCCTCAGTGCGAATTCAAACATATGAGCACCGTACCTGCAGGCAAACATGCTGGTGCCTGAGCCACGGCGCCTCTCATATTATGAATTAGTCACTGTGAATTTTAAAAAATAAAAATAAAAAACAGGGTTAAAGGAAAAGATAATCGACTTCATTGCATGATGTTTTATCCCATATGGATCGGTCTCTTTCCGCAGTGCGGTCTGCCAAAAGCGTCGTACAAAACATGAACTCAGTAGCTTCAGCGACAACCCCCAAGAGTCGCCCAGAAAATTTTACTCGTGAACGATGCAGGCCGGAAGCGAACCCATAACCTTCCGAACGCGAGACAGGCAGCGTGACCATTTCGTCACGTAGACTCCCTGTGAATTCGTAATAACCAGCAACGATCACATTCCAGGGGCAGTTGTACATTCTGTCGTGGGAACATCCACTGGCCAGACGTAGAGACCCTAAGATTGCGAGGACCACGTACTGTGTGCATACTGCTGGGGTTAATCGCATTAACATAATAAACTTGATGACACGTGAAACGAGGGCATTTTCAGTCCTGGAAGGCCGTGTCATGTATTTAATTAATTCGGATTTTAATTTTCAGAGCGTCAGACTAGGGTCTCACTGGGGAATTAGGCTGTCGTGGATTGAGCGGTCTGAAACAAAAGTCACGACATCGTTTCAACGCAACTCGGCATCTGTATCCATCCGTCCGTTCGTTCTGCTGCCAGTTAATTGTTAGTTAGTTGCACATCTTTATCAGGACGTTGCAGTCAACCCCACCATTTTTGTCTATTTTGATTTCTTTGTAAGTTTACGTTCAGTAGTTTGCCATTGTTTTCTGACCGACCGGCACTCATACCATCGTATGAAAACCAACCTATGGCGGTTTGCTGCCAAATCAACCACAGCTGTGTTTCGAACGCGGTATGTGGGATTGCGAACTGCGTTCGGTACCCCTTAGCCACAGCAACGGCTTGCCAGTTATACACACATGTATTGTGTGGCGCTCAAAATAAGTATCAGATTGATTGATTGATTGATTGATTGGTTGATTGATTGATTGATTGATTGATTTTTTGATTGATTTAGGAACCGACATCACAGCACTCGGGACATTCCCATAAGTGCTCCGTCCCCATCCTCAGCAGCCAGCGAAGAGTTCCAACACTAATAGTTCCAGTAGCAAAAAGTATCATAAAGAAGTAGAATCACGGGAATTGAAAAATGAAATTGAGTATAAAAGTACATTCGTGTGTGTTTATTAATGAACTATCTTACTGGCCTCACAAGGTTCCCCAACTGATATTTCTGCCATTTATACATGTCATTCAAACTTTTCCATTGTGTATTTCTGTCTGTCGTTTTTCTGACCGACCGGCACTCATACCATCGTATGAAAACCAACCTATGGCGGTTTGCTGCCAAATCAACCGCAGCTGTGTTTCAAACGCGGTATGTGGGATTGCGAACTGCGTTCGGTACCCCTTAGCCACAGCAAAGGCTTGCCAGTTATACACACAGGTATTGTTTGGTGCTCAAAATAAGTATCAGATTGATTGATTGATTGATTGATTGATTGTCGGTCCGTCTGTCCATCATGTTCCCCCGCCATGTGTGTTTGTCTGCTTAGTGTTTCCACATATGCATGTGGACATGCAGCTCACTTCAACAAGTTTGCCTTTGCTTTCTGCACAGCCGACGCTTCATACTATCAAATTCAACGTAAAGCGATCTACTTACAAATCACTCGCTGTTGAGATCGAACCATCGACTCGGTGTTTTAATGAATTATGAAACTGCGTCTTACTAACCCCTAAGCCACAGAACCAGCAAATAAGAGTTGAACAATCACCATGTTTTAACTTCGTGCTGGCGATCATGTTTTAACTGCTTGTCAATTGACCTAATGAATATTCACAGACGTATTTCATGCGAATTATAAACATGATCAATTATGCTAACGCTAGGGTTAATCTGTTCTGTCTATAAATAATTAGTCTATGCCACAAACGAGACCACAGCATTCTACAACCAAATCAAGCGGAACACATTTCCAACATGGCAAACATTTCGAGGAAAAGCGCAGCAAAATGAACCGGAACTATTCCCAGGCACGTTCTGACGCATGCTCTTTGGTATATCCCGCGGGAGCTCACGACGTGATTTGGTGAAGGTCATCGTAGTTAGGATGCCCTGAAAACGGCCTGGAAATCTCTGAGGAATCGAGAAGGGGTCTCAAACATTAATGAGAGAAAGACAATTTGCCAGAGATAGAAGTGGACGCTGGTCATTACTTAGTCATTCGAGAAGATTCGATAACAGAAATCGCAAATATAACGGATGCGAAGAAAAGTGTGTACATTGAAAGATTGCTTGAGCTATTCGTTCGGTAAATGAAACATGATTGAGAGATGAATAAATGAGTGGTGTGTAAATGCATTCACGCAGAATTAAAAGAAATTACCTAAATCGTCTGCTGACTGCGATCATATCCTCAAAATTCCACACACGTATAATGCGTATCTCTCGTGCAGTATTGCATACTAGTAGAACTTTTCCAAAATAGAAGGAATAAAAGGTATGGCAGAATCACCAAAGTGGTGCTCATGAAAAGAATGAAACAAACACCAGTGAAACAAGAGATGAAGAAAAGCCACTGGTGCTGGGTGTGACACATACTGATAAAACTTGAGGACACCTAGAAAGATCTTTGTCTGGAACCAAAAGGGTAAACTAAATCAGAGGAAGACATATTGGTAAAAACACACGTAGAAGAGCATTAGGGCCATAAATAAACAATATGGGGAGGGGGGGGGTGCATGGAGCTGGAAGAGACAGCAAAAGCTAGGGCGACTTGAAAGGGGTTGGGTTTAGACCTATGTCCCAGTGGTGGGTTTAGAGCGAAATAAAAGAAGTACCTTTTAATCTCTGTTAACATCTGTTGCGGCTTTTCGCTTCTTTCAGGATTGCGTGAAATCAATGCGCCTTTGAAGATGAATACTGAAATGTTCTAATTACGGTATTCATTCAAAATGATACTTTTTACACACCTTAAGACAATCTGACACACGGTGATAGCCTCGTATTTGTATGGATCAGACGGCACTCAAGGGGTGATATTGTCACAAATATGGGATGTAACACCTTCTACGCCTAGGGCTCGAAGAAAACCTCTGTTTTACATTTATCAACAGACTGATTTTTAAAATCGACGCCATAGCTCATCGAGCAAACCTAATGATGACCCTTCTCCTGAAGCAAATGTCGAAAGGTGTAAATGTCAATCCTTCCAGTAGCACGCTGGCTTTAAACACGTCGTATCCTTCCTCTCATGTGTTACTTTACTTACAAGGACGTCTAGATGACATTAACTGTAACTGAAGACACGAGGTTTTAAACAAACATCAAACTGTTCAGTTCAGTTCAGTTAAATCACGGTTTCAACATCACAGCAACGGGTCGTTCCAATTATGCTCCGTTCCTGTGCCAGTGAATATCACATAAAATGATCCTCACTGCCCCATGTGAAAAGTGGATAAGACAGGAGTCTTTACAAACAACAGCCCGCTCAGGCACACTGCATAATGCCGCCACCAGAATGTCACCACAAAAGTCCTCCAGGCAACATTCACCCTTGATGGAAGCACCCTTGATGGAAGTGGCAGTCACTTTCCCAACCACATGTTCACCTACAAAATGTCGATGTTTCTAGATGTTGGTGTTCCGTTTCTATATGTTTTCTAGCCAGCCACGCCATTTTATCTCCGAAATGCAATTCACGCAACAAAACAACCTCGGACAGATGTAAAAACTTTCACTATACATACAAGGTAATGCCGTCGCCAGAATGCCAATACAAAAGTTCTCTACGAAACATGCAGTTCATCCTTGATGGAAACGGCAGTCACTATCCCAACCAGATGTTAGCCTATAAAGTCTCGATATTTCTAGATGTTGCCTAATTCTTTATTTAAATCGTCCATTCTCACCATAACATAATATGCCCTAACATCCGTCATGTTTCTTCTTATAGTCCATGCTGAGTGCCGTTGGTGATCATGTTTGTCTGCAGCCTTCAGTCTTTTGCATTCATTTCAGATATCGATATTACAACTTTCATTGATGTCAAACTGCCTAGTATCTTCTCTCTTTGTCTCCTCCTAGCTCTCCTTCTTTCCAACTTTCACGTTGTGGCGATGTACCCCAGCTTTCCCTGTCTCATGACTAAACCAAAGAATATTGCCTGTACTCTACTGAAATGAGCCGGCGCCGTGGCTTAGGATTTACGGTCGCAGTTTCCGCATACAGCGTTCGAAACACAGCTGCGGGTGATTTAGCAGCAGACCGCCTTCCGTTTTTTTTTAACAAAATGATATGGGTGCCGGTCGTTTAGAAAGCAATAGCTAACTACTAAATGTAAACTTACCAAGAGATCACAAACAATAAAAAATTATGGGATTGACTGCGACGTCCTGTACAGGATATGCAACTAACTGTAACTACCTAATCGAGTAACCAGTTCTTTTTGTGAGTTATTTATTTTAGGATATCTTCATTAGACTTTTTATCTACCCATGACGTCTGCATCGTTCTTCAATAAAACACACTTCTGCAGCTTGGAGATAATTCCTCACTAGTTTTCTAACCAGCCATGATTCACTTCCGTATGTCAGGATTGGCTTGATTTAACTCCTGAGAACTCTTTTTCACATCTCGATTGAAAAAACAAAAGATATATTGGCACCTTGCCGTCTTGACAAACTATAGTTTGTTACATTGTGCTTTAAAAAGGCATAATAACTACAACCCATGGCGGTAGCGAATGTGACTGATCAGGCCAATTCGCGCTGTACATGTTAGTCCACAATGGATACAAGTGACCACATGGTCATTTCCCCCATCACGCACCATCTGACGTCTCACTCGCTAAGTTTTTGACCTGCACTCATTTTCTCCGTTGTCTTGATTCCATATCTAATATTTTCCCTGCGTGCAACACGATCAACGCGCAATATCAATGCATGTATCAATTATTTCGCGTTTACACACATCTTTGTACCGTAGTAGAGATCGACCCCGAGATCTTTTACCCATGTGTAATTCAGCACACACACAAATGTCCTTTGGTATTCTAGCATCTTCCACCCATGTGTCCTATCCATCTAAGTCTACGAAGACTAAGCATGGAACAAACTGTCACATAACACGATCTTTCCAATATCTCAAAAATTTCTGATCTTATCTTGCCACGTAATAACAATAGGCGACAAAGATATATAACACTGATTGTTCTTCATCTCGTGATCTCCCCACGTTTATTACAATTGTGGAATTACTGTCATTCGCTCATTTGCCCATGTAGCTTTTCCAATATGCATTGATATGTCCTGGCAGCTTTCGGACTCTGGACAGACGGTAGGATTGCTCAATGGCGGGAGTTGACAGAAATATGGCTATCGGTTTCATATTACTGTCATCAAGGAAGCCAGCGAATCTGGAACATCTTTTGAAGAATGCATCCCCTCATTTTCAGTCCTGTTTTGTTATCCTGGAATATAGAGGACCGCACAGTGATCATTATTTCTTCTTCTTCTTTTTCTATTCCTCCTCTTCTTCTGTCTTCTTTCTTTCGATAGGAGTATATCACACCATGTTATGCACATCGAAGGTCAGTGTTTGACTTTATCATGTAGTTCTGTCAAGTTTACTTCCTCTAGATCTAGACAGATTCCATTCAAGCTTTATCTACCCATGGGTAGGTTTACTTTTCCTAACAATCTTGCCAGGTCAGCGGCTTTGCAGCCTACTCTTTGCGATTTCCAACTGCTGTGGGTTTGTTGACGTGCACACCTTGCAGATGTGTTCCCCTATTTTTCGCTCTTGTCCGTGAAGGCTGGGGATCTGGTCTCACTCCCGAGAGATCACTGGGTAAAGTGACGTCATTATAGTATGTCCACATTTGGTTGCCTTCATTCACGATCAATTATTTTGAAAACTGTCTGTTGCATCGTTATGAAATTTTTCCAGCCGTCTTATATTTACCCCCTCCCAAGGAATATGTCTTTGAAAGGTCCAAAAACAACTTAAATCATTGAAAGCGGCGACATTCCTTTGATCTTTTGCTGAACAACTAGTGATTTCTCGCTAACGAAGTTATTTTTACGGTAATGTGAGACATGTCAATTCTGTTGACACACAAAGGCGTATCTGGATTCGTATGAGAGTGGGTGCAATGAAAGAATTAGCTTAAAATCGACAGGATCGGCTGCATTCACAGGGTGTTTATCCCATATGACTCAGTTTCTTTCCGCAACGCGGAAAGCGTCGCATAAAGCACGAACTCCGTAGCTCCAGCGACGACCCTCGGGAGTCTCCGAAAAAATGCACTCGTGAAATGAAGGACGCGGCCCGGAATCGAACATACAACCTTCGGAGCCCGAGTCAGACGGCTTGACCACTTCACCACGGAGAATCCCGAGAGGGGTGCAATGTGTAATATTAGTAAAGACAGAGAATTTACAGAGGCACGGGGTAAATAATTTGTAAATTAACAGGAAAGTAGAAGGAATATATTTCTTACCTTATTTTTCATTTCCTTCTTGTTTCTTCAGTTATCAGTTATCAGTTGGGGTATCTTCATTGCACTCCGGACATGTCCATGGGTGCTCAGATTCTCCCCCCAGCATATGCATCAGCGTCCGGTGGCTAATAGTGCCAGTTCTGTGTTGGTTGACGAGGCGCCTTGTTTTCCCGATGTACCTCTCGCATCTGGCCGTGCCGAACTCTTACTCCCAAGTCTTTCATCCTGGACAGCGATGTGGATTCACAGACGTTAAAGTCCTCTGTTCTCGCCATATCTTTAAGGACGTTAATAACATCGGCACGATCCATGGGCTGGCCATCTACAGGGGGTGCAGAGCCAGCCAGTTTATCAGCTCGTTCATTTCCCTCGACTCCCGCATGTTCCGGGACGAAGATGAAGGTGACTTTACGAACAACAGACTTCCGCAGCGACTCAGTCCACCGTCTACGTACAGATCCAGCTTCGATCTTCTGAATCATGCGCATTGAGTCACTTAGTACACACACGTTGGTATAATGCTGTGATCCCAGCCATATAAAAGCCTGTGTAACTGCCATCACCTCCATCGTCATGCTGCTCGAGGTCATAGAGTGGGCACCACTGGATTCTTGAACGGTTCGGCCCGCTGAATGGGCTGTAAATGCCCACGCACTTCTCTGCTGCTTTACAACAGATCCATCTGTATAGATGAGCACTTTGGGGCTATATGAGTGTTCATAGATGAGCGCGGTGACTTCTGCATTCACAGCGACAGGGTTCTGCTCTCTGCACCGTCTGTCGAGTGTGATAATGCAGGAGAAAGTGCAGTTAAAAGCTGGAGGCACCGGCACCCATTCCTTGCCGGGGTTGATACTGGTAAGACTGCAGACCTGTCTGACGACATCTTCCTCCCGACCCATCCATGATTTGCCTCTCTTTAGCCTGTCACCCTTTTCTCTGAATATAGCGTCATGCAGAGGTGCTGCTCATCTGCACTTATTTTTAAGAATGCACGAGCTCTCCAGATCTTGATCCTGTGTTCCATTGTCGGGAAGTCAAGGAGGTATCTCATTGATACACAGCTGGTGTCTTTCGTGCAGCCTAAAATGATGCGCATGGCTTCGTTTTGTACCTTTTCAAGTCTTCCAATCTGTGTAGGGCTGACAGTGAGGATGGCCAGGGCATACTCTGCTCAGACCTTAATCTGTGTCGGACGATTCCAGTAAGTTGATGATTGCTCTCGGTTGCATAAAATTCAATCCATCCTTTCTCCAATAGTCCTCTTCCTCTTTCAACACATGGTCCTCATATTGTTTCCAGTAACTTTTATCAATATTTAATAGCGCGGACTGGGTTAGTATCTTGACGTCAGACAATTTGAATGTAGTATTGGCAGCTGCCACTTGTCCTTTAATTTTAGCCCACACAAGTTCTATAGGGTTTAAATGAGAATGATACGGCGGAAGTCTCAAGCTCCTATGGACATGCTCTTCTATCAACTTGTCAATTTGAAATTTCTTGCTTTTTTGCGTCTGTTTTACAAGGGACAACAACTGTAGCATGAAATATGTTTCTGGAAATGGTATATTTTCCCTTCGGAGCCATATCTTTATTGCTTCCTTTGTGCTCGATGCCGTAGGTATTTTGTCTCCTTGGGCAACAACATTGTGATATGATGCATTGTCCATGATTAGACAAGACGGTCTATCAAGGGATGGAAGTACTGTATTCTCGAGCCAATCTCTAAATACATTACCATTCATCTCATTATGATAATCCCTATTGTCTGTATGCTTTGATACGAACACGAGCCCAGCATTCTGTAGTAAGCCATTATGAGTACTACCAGCATGGGCTATGACCAAACGCTGTCCTTTACTACTGGGCACATAACGTTTTATCTTTCCATCCATTGATTGCCATTCCTTTTCACTTGTGTGGTGCGCATTGATCCACGTTTCATCCAAATACACTATGTCATAATTTTCTTTGCGCATTTTCCCTTATTTCACGTAGGTATCTGCTTCTCATGGCTCCTAAATGCGGTTGCTCGCAAAGGATATTTCTACCTCCCTTGTACTTTCTAAAAGTGAAGCCTAATGTCCTTATAATTTTCCACAAAGTTATTTTGGATAGCTCTATGTTATTGTCCTTTCTCAACAAAACCCTCAGTTTTCTTACACTCACTGTTTCTTTGGCATCTATCATTTTTATAATAACTCGTCTGATGACATCCTTGTCAAAGCTGTCTACAATTGCCTTTCTACCTACCGTTTGCTTATCGCGTGTTGGTTTCATTCCAGATTCTTGCACCCATCGACGAAACGATCGTTTACTCAAACCTAATGCATGCACTGTTCTTTTTTCGGGATTTGTAACAGTATGAAACAGTTTCCTGCGATCAGCTTCTTGACGAAAATATGTGTACAACTTCATAGCGATGTTTTGAAGTGTACACAATTTCACTTTTAATCCCATTGAACAGTATTAACACATTCAAATATTAGCTATTAAGATTACATTAATGGTAAGATTTATTTATTTAATCACGTTTCATGAAAGAACCCACAGTTTGACGACGCCTCTGAACTATAACACCCAGTCTGTCCAAAAACGAAAGACCGCCAGACAATTTTAAAATTAGCGCGAATGGGTCTTGCTGAGCTGTAATACTCTAAAAATTAAGGCATTCATGGTGGGGCGGTAAAATATATACCTCATATAAGCAAAAATTGAAATCTGCTGTACAATCTCCAGAACAAAATTTCTTTTGTTGGATGGACATAATGATAAGGTTATATACTAAATCTCATTATTTTCCATCAGTTGGTTACTGCGATATTCAATTTTATATTGAGGCAACAACAAAAAAAACACACTATTGATGCCAATGGTTTTTAGAAAAATTTAGATCTCCATGCATGGATCGAACCATGAACTTGTTAGCCTTAGGCTGACACTGTAACCGCTTAGCCATGGGTCTCTGCAGCCACGTAATTTATTATAGCATAGTTGATACACGCCGTCTCCATGGCCGAGGGGGTTAGTAGCTTTCTCCGCTAACCCCGAATACTCTCGTCACGTGACGCGACGAGAATTAGCAGTGGTTCGAATCGCAAAAGTGACTTATGAGAGTATGGAGCCGGTCGCTCAGAAAGTCGTGGCGTGCTGATGAGCGTAATCTAGCCTAGGAATCAACATACAGCTGAAAGATGCTGGTGTTGACCGCAATATCCTGAAACAGGATGGAAACGCGGGAGAAAAAAAAAATAGTTGATACACACATCTCCATAAAGTTATTGTAACACACATTTCCATAGTGTGATTGTAACACACACACACACACACACACACACACACACACACACACACACACATCTCCATAGTGTGATTGTAACACATATCTCCATAGTGTGATTGTAACACACATCTCCATAGTGTGATTGTAACACACATCTCCATAGTGTGATTGTAACACATATCTCCATAGTGTGAATGTAACACACATCTCTATAGTGTGATTGTAACACACATCTCCACAGTGTGATTGTGACACACACACACACACACACACACACACACACACACATCTCCATAGTGTGATTGTAACACACATCTCCATAGTGTGATTGTAACACACATCTCCATAGTGTGATTGTAACACACATCTCCATAGTGCTATTGTAACACACATCTCCATAGTGTGATTGTAACACATATCTCCATAGAGTGATTGTAACACACATCTCCATAGTGTGATTGTAACACACATCTCCATAGTGTGATTGTAACACACACACACACACACATATCCATAGTGTGATTGTAACACATATCTCCATAGTGTGATTGTAACACACATCTCCATAGTGTGATTGTAACACACATCTCCATAGTGTGATTGTAACACACATCTCCTTTGTGTGATTGTAACACATATCTCCATAGTGTGATTGTAACACACATCTCTATAGTGTGATTGTAACACACATCTCCATAGTGTGATTGTCAAACACACACACACACACACACACACACACACACACACACATCTCCATAGTGTGATTGTAACACACATCTCCATAGTGTGATTGTAACACACATCTCCATAGTGTGATTGTAACACACATCTCCATAGTGTGATTGTAACACACATCTCCATAGTGTGATTGTAACACATATCTCCATAGAGTGATTGTAACACACATCTCCATAGTGTGATTGTAACACATATCTCCATAGAGAGATTGTAACACACATCTCCATAGTGTGATTGTAACACACATACACACACACACATCTCCATAGTGTGTGTCGTATGGATTATTTTATTAGTGTCGTCCCTGGAGTGAGGGGAATCAACACCCACATTATTTTTAACCCCATATCATTATTCTGGAGAATCCACTAGATTCCGTCCACAACACTCCGTCAGTCAATGGACACCTCTTTCTTTCTCTCTCTCACTACTGCAGGGGTGGGCGAACTACGGCCCACGGGCCGCATGCGGCCCGCCACCTGATTTTATGCGGCCCGCGAGGGTATTTAGGAATAATAATTTTTACTTCGTTTGTAAGTTATTTTGTTGAATTTTAAAGAATTTCATGTACCGTTATGATTGTTTCAACATTTTTTATAAGATTTCTTTCTAATTATCAATTTTTGTAAACAGTCATTGGCCTTCGTAATGTAATGCTACTTCTTCTGTCGTTCGCCTTAAATACTATAACTTCAATGTTGCCTCTTGTGTGAATTTAACTGTCCTTTTTAGTTCACTCAGCAGTCCATAGAGTTTATCGTCCACTGTCGTCTCTCTTGGCCAGAAGGTTAGCCTAGACATGTGTGGCATAACGCAACCAACATTATTCATTACCAACAACTGCCGCAAAAAGAGGAAACAACATTAAAAGAAATTGACTTCACAAACGCAATTGGAGATTGGGACTTAAAACTTAACATCAAAACTGGAACTGAACAAGTGACAAATGACGTGGATTCTTGGAAAGATTTCATCAGACCAAGCTCAGAAAACCATTGGATAGGAAAACCACATGACCGCCTTCGCGCCAGTGCATAATTAACATATATTACTATTTCATCAGAAATGTTAATAAGCCCGCACTTTTGTCTGAACTCGCTCCATGGACGGATGTGAGAAGATTGTGTGACCAAAATTCAATGGGCAAGGCAAAAGTCTGGATCCGAGGTACGTTTGTTAGCCCTTGATTAGACTAAGAACCCGATGTATCAAGTATCAAGTAATGTAAACCCATGTTTGTGATGTCAATTGAAATATATGATTATTAATTAAAACCTCTGAAATGTAAAAATGCTCGACTGTAGATTCTAACGACGCAACGCCATTCCCGGGCAGAATATTCTCTTCGATGAAACTACAATCTCTGATATTCTTAGAGATAATTATTAACTTTAAGAAGTGCATTCCACTACTACATTCTATTCTAAACAACTGTGAGAAGTGATGATTCTAAAGCAATCTTGTGCATTTCACCAGAAACATTGTTAAAGATGCATCACTATCTACAGCTGAAAAGACAGTTCGTGTACTAGAATAAGTGCCTTGTTCTAAAACAGACTTATCTATGCCTATTTACAATCTAGAAAGCTGAAAGTGAAATCAATCTTTCCTTTCTCCTTTATCTATAGAATTAATAGGGTTTGGCGAAATAAATATTTATATTTATGTCAAATTTAATTAGATAAGGGCACACATGAACTGCAACACATGAGAAAGTTGTGCTTCGCGGAACACCATCACGCGCAGTGAACTTAACTCATTATTCAACATAACTTAAAACACAACACCACTCCACACCACTCATCACCACACAACCCAACACTCAACATCACAACAACAACAGGTAATGGAAGAGAGTTATTAGACACAAGAAGAAGAAGTAGTTAATTGGGAAAACACAGAGAATTATTTATACACATTGTAAACACCATTTAGTGGAAGAAATGTTCTAAATGTATGTCATTTATTTACATGCATCTTGACATATTCTCACTCTTGTCAATGTCTTACTGTACACGTTCACTGACCCCGGTCAAATGAGAACTTACATACAGCAGGAACAAGTTGATACAAGGCGTACACCGTGTGATAATCTCTGACCACCCCAACTTAACCCAACAATAGCTCAGAGAGAAAAGGAGGGGAGGGGAACTAGTTCCTACTTCAGGAATTTAGATTTCTTCCGACCTACTTCTTATTATTGTATTGG
This sequence comes from Cepaea hortensis, assembly GCA_963921405.1. Lineage (NCBI taxonomy): Eukaryota > Metazoa > Mollusca > Gastropoda > Stylommatophora > Helicidae > Cepaea > Cepaea hortensis. The sequence continues at coordinate 134,976,185 of OY992879.1, read as the reverse complement.
TAGGAATGTATATATTTATGCGAATATTCATCAGTGATCTTGGTGGCTACATACCAACAACCACCCAACACATCAGCAAATTAACCACCTAAATCAGACCTGAGGGAGGGAAGCCGAGAGAAAGAGATGAACCACAAGTGAGAGGGAGGATGACTTCGCTATGAGCAGAGCATGGGGAGGCCTTCAGAGGAGCTATACGGGCAGACCTGAAGTGGATCCATCAGTCAATGGACCCTGGCTTACCTAATCCTCCAGTCACCAGGTTACTTTTCTCATAGGTAGAACCACACCCAATTACAGGAACACTGATATGTTTATGGTTGAGACACCACTATCATCCTTAATATGTACAACATCAAAATGTTTACTATGTTTTCACACTTGTTGACATCTCATATATTGATGCATGTTATTGATTGTCTGGGACAATGGTCCAATGTGCAACTGTTCTATTACTTTGTGTAAATCACAATAGAGATGTATGTACTGACCAGAAGGCTCAGGCCAGTCAATAAATGATTAACATGAATTGACCTTCTGTTAATTTGTCAAGTTCAAACCTATCTGTACCAACAACTTCTTTGTACATCATGTTGTCAAAATCAAATGTGATTGTTTGTGTTTGATTGTTTAAAGATAAATTAACTCATAATGACTTACTGAATGGGGAAATAAAAAGACTCTAGATCTATCAACTGCTCAACATCCATGTTTTCTTCATCTACATCAGGCTGAGAAAATTCTCCAGACTTTCCTCAGATTTGATAAACTAAAAGGGGGCTCCAGAGCTATCAGAATCATTGGAGAAGGGGCAGATTCCAAATTAGTAAATTACCATTCTTACCAGGGCCATAATCTATATCTCCTAGACAATACTTAATAGAACGAGGCCTGCAGATAACTCAAGGTTCATATTCTGGGGTTATTGAAGATAGAAGAGGATGGGGCTCTACATCTTTTATTAGAGATGGGGCATGCACTACAGTGATCTCCCACTCCCTTCAAAAATATATGACATATTGTGGGCTAAGTCCTGGATAGTTCCCATATATTAACCTTTAAACAATCACCTAAAAATACATGAACACAGTTATCTTTAGATTATTAACACAGTTATTTTCTAGAATGTTTAACAGATACCATGTGGGGTATTGATTGACAGCCACATGATATGAATGACATTTATAGATAAATAAGATAGGTGACTGATCTTTACTCCTGGAGAAGGGGGCTATCTTCAAATAGGCTTATACTTCAGAGAGAGGTGCTCCAGGTGAAATATATAGTGTGTATCTACTCTACCAACACTACTTCTCTTTCAGAGAAGGTGTTCCTTTACTGTGGAGTCTGAACTTAACAGCATTTAATCAACCACCGGAAAATCTTATCCGTTGGGAAAACTCTGTCTAATTTCAGATTCTTTTCTTTACTAGGAATTAATTGTGGTTACTTCAGTGCCTGCTGCCTTTGGCTTTTCCAGCATTGACAGACAGACATAACATAGGGTGTTTTTAATATTGCACATGCTCTGTTGTATCTTTGCAGATCAGGGACTGACAAACTTACGCGGATCAGACTAACTGCAATTATATTGATAGGCAGAGCAAAGCAATAAATTATAGACATGGCGGAAACTGCAAAGTTTAGAGCCCAAATAACAAAAACAGGTAGAGAATGCGGGTTAGATGGCCTTGAGCTAGCTAACTATGTTTCAGATGCATTCGACAAAAGAGAAAGACTGCAGGCTGAATTGGCTCTCAAAGAAAAACAACTTCAGGCTGAATTGGCTGAGAAAGAAAAACAGCTTCAGGCTGAATTGGCTGAGAGGGAAAAACAGTTTCAAGCAGAATTGGAGGAGAAAGAGAAACGATTTCAAGCAGAATTGGAGGAGAAAGAGAAACGACTACAGGCTGAAATGGAAGATAAGGAGAGAGAGCGTCAACACCAACTGGAGTTGAAGAGAATGGAGATTGAAGTGGAGATCCGGAGAATAGAGAAAGGGAGTGGTCCTACACCCTCAACCTCATCAGGATCGCCAGTGACAGAACCACCTCACGTCTCTCAACTTAATTCAGGAGCTATGTCATTTCCTCTGGAACCCTTTAATGAACAGACTGACCACATCGAAGGATTTTTATCACGCTTCGAGGCAATGGCTGTCAGCTGTGGGCTTGAAGAAAGTAGATGGGCGACGAAGTTGGCGCAGGCCTTAAGATCCACGGCGTATGAAGTGTTCTCAAGACTCACTAGAGAGGAACAACAGAACTACACAACACTCAAGACGGCACTCTTAAGCCGATTCAAAGTGGACGCCGAATCTTATAAACTCAGGTTCAAAGCCGCAAGGAAGGAACCGGGTGAGAGCTACGCACAACTAGTCGAAAGACTGAAGTCATACATACAAAGATGGACTTGCTTGGGAGGATTTGAGGAAAATTATGAAGGACTCCGTGAAATGATTATCATTGATCAGATCAAGGGGAAAATGCAGAACGAAATGAAGGCATTCCTAACCCAAAACGGGGCTGACCGCCTGGAAACTATAATCATCCTGGCAGAGAGATTTGAGAAATCTCAAAAGGAGATGGGAGGAAAGGGACGTTCGAACAACACCCCCTCTCAAAACAAAACTCCACAGCCAAAAGAGGGTGAAAACACTGTAGCCACCAAGAAAAAGGGGAAATCCCAGAAAAACACTCAAAATTCAGTCCAAACAGCGCCGAGGGAGGACAAACCATTCTGTACCCATTGCAAGATTAGAGGTCACACATTTCAGAGTTGCAGAAAGAAGCCACCTCCACACACAGCGGCATGTTTGGCAAACCGAAAAGAGAGAAAAGTGAGCACTGGTGAAACGTCCAAACAGACACCTCATCAAGACACATCATCTCGTATTCCGGTTGTGGAATCCATCTTACTAAATGGATTCCAAACGACCTGTTTATATGATACTGGATTATCATATGACTGTGTTGTCTCATCATCCTTAGTTCACCCTGAACAGGTGACAGAGGAAATAGTGGAATTACAGGGACCACTGAAGAGTTCAACAAATATGTCTCTTCCAGTGGCAAAAGTGAACATAGCCTCGCGGTATGTCACTGGGACGATCAAGGCAGCAATCTTGGACGATCCGATATATCCTGTAATCCTCGGCCGTAGATTTATCGTTCTAGGAGAACCTGTTCAACCTGTGGCGATGGCGACCATGACCACTCGATCACAGGCAACAAAAACTCCAGAAACAACTACGCCAATCCCTCGAACGGAGGAACTGAAGAGGGCACAAGAAGCCGACAGCACCTTGGAACCCTGCTTCAGAAAACTGCCAAAATCACATTTACCTCTACGTAAAGGTGATCTGTTCATGAAGTCAGCACTTCTTTACAGAAAAGCAGGACGAGCTGGACAAGAGTTTAATCAACTTGTTGTACCAACTCAATACAGGACTCAGATCTTGGAGATGGGTCACAGTCTACCATTCAGTGGGCACATGGGTATCAAAGCTACTACACAGCGGATTACCACTCACTACTTTTGACCAGGGATGAATTCAGACATACAACGGTTTGTAAAATCATGCCCACAGTGTCAGAAAGTATCACCAAAACACCGGACACCACCGGCAATGTTGGGTGAATCGCCAATCACTGGAATTCCATTTGAGAAAGTGGCAGTAGACAAAATCGGACCTCTCTCAGCAACGAAGAGGCAAAACCGATTCATATTAACGCTTGTGGACACAACAACCATGTGGGCCGAAGCAGTTCCTATGCCCAGCTGTGACTCCAAACACGTCGCTTATGCATTATTAGGAATATTCACACGTCTAGGATTCCCACAAAGGATCTTGACGGACAACGGTTCACAGTTTCGTGGTAAGCTCATGGAAGAGACCTTCAGACTTTTTCATGCACGCCATATCTTCAGTTCACCATATCACCCTCAGTCAAATGGACTTGTGGAAAGGTGGAACGGGACATTGATTAGTATCCTGCGCAAAATTGCCCAGGAGAAGACAGAGGATTGGGACTTGTATTTACCCGCAGATTTATTCGCTTACAGGGAAGTACCCCATCACTCAACAGGTTTTGCTCCAGCCACACTGTTGTTTGGACGACCAATCAAAGGACCCCTTGAGGTGTTACTGCGAACATGGACTGATAATACTACAGATGATACAGTCGTGACTGCATCTACATATGTTGCCGAGTTGAAAAATCGTTAACAACACAGTTGGAAACAAGCGAATGTCAATCTACGTCAAGCCAGACGAAGAATTGCTCGTAACTTCAACCGCAAGGCAAAGGATAGAGAGTTAGAGGTAGGAGAGAAGGTGATGTTGCTGCTTCCAACCAGTCAGAATAAGCTGCAAATAGGATGGAGAGGACCTTATGTAGTGACGGAGAAGATCTCACGTACCAACTACAGAATTTCAGTCAAAGGCAAGATGAAAGTATTTCACATAAACCTCTTGAAGAAATATCATGAAAGACCCTCAACCACCGAACCTGCACATCTGATGGCCATGAGTGTGGCTATTGAAGTCGAAGAAGGTTCAACAATGGGAGTCGAGTGCCAACTGCAAGCCAAAGAGACCTTTAAGGATGTGGAAATCAATCCCAACTTAACAAAGGATCAGCAAAAGCAGATTAGGGAACTTATGGCAAAATATGCAGAAGTACTTACTGATAAGCCAGGAAGAACTGATTTTGAGGAATTTGACATGAAGTTGAATGACACAGTGCCTGTGCGAGTCAAGACTTACCCAGTTCCTTATGCAAAGCAAAAGACTTTAGAGGAAGAAATACAACAGCTGCTCACCGCAGGAATAATCTCACCATCTGAATCACCTTACAGTGCTAGCGTCGTATTATTGAGAAAGCCAAGTGGAGAACATAGATTGTGCATCGATTATCGACAGCTCAATGCTATAACTGAATTCCAAGCAGAACCTCTGCCTGATCAGAATAAACTCTTCACAGCACTCAACCGAGCTAAGTACTTTACTAGGATTGATCTCAATAAGGGATATTACCAGATTCCTGTAAAACCGGAAGTTAGACCATGGTTAGCTTTCAGCACGCCTGGAGGACACTATGAGTTCAACGTTCTTCCATTCGGATTAAGTAATGCTCCCAGCGTCTTTACACGTATGATGAGAAAATTACTTGACCCACTACAGCATCCAGACATCAGTCACTTCATGGATGACATCCTGATCGCAACTGAAACATTTGAAGAGCATGTAGAAACCCTGCATCTTTTGTTCAGGCGCCTCAGAGAAACTGGATTGACGGCTAGACCAAAGAAGTGTCAGATAGGATTCCAAGAATTGGACTTTCTAGGTCATAAGATATCTCATGGACTGATAACTCCACAAGAGGGAAATGTGGACAAACTCCAGAGAGCACCTCGTCCAAAAACAAAGAAGGATGTAAGATCATTTGTATCCTTATGTGGATTCTATCAAAAATACATCAAGGACTTCAATACTCTGTCAGCACCTTTAACGGATCTTACCAAAAAGGGGAAACCAGAGAAAGTCACTTGGTCAGCTGACTGTGAGAGAGCTTTCACAGCATTAAAGCAGGCATAAACTGCTCATCCAGTCTTACATCTACCAGACCTCGATCAACCATTCGTGCTGCGCACCGATGCCAGTAGCATAGGAATTGGGGCAACGCTGTTGCAGAGAAAGGGAGATGTACCATCAGAGCTATTCCCTGTAGCCTATGCTAGCAGGAAATTGAATGCAGCAGAGAGAAATTACAGTACTATCGAGAGAGAATGTCTTGCGCTCGTATGGAGTGTACAGAAATTTCAAGCATACCTATATGGCAGACACTTCACAGTGCAATGTGACCATCAACCACTCATGTTTCTCGCAGCATCTAAGACTCTGAATGCCCGACTTATGAGGTGGTCGCTGCTTCTTCAACCTTACTCGTTCCAGGTTGAGTATGTTCCTGGGAAAATGAATGTGGGAGCGGACTTCCTGAGTCGACACCCAGTGCCTGATGAACCAGGTCAATCAGATGCAGAAGGGAATACAAGGGAGGAAAAATGGGAACAACTTGATAACTGAAAATGTTGGAAACATAGTTCCATACCATAGAACAATCTGGAGTGGTAACGCAACCAACATTATTCATTACCAACAACTGCCGCAAAAAGAGGAAACAACATTAAAAGAAATTGACTTCACAAACGCAATTGGAGATTGGGACTTAAAACTTAACATCAAAACTGGAACTGAACAAGTGACAAATGACGTGGATTCTTGGAAAGATTTCATCAGACCAAGCTCAGAAAACCATTGGATAGGAAAACCACATGACCGCCTTCGCGCCAGTGCATAATTAACATATATTACTATTTCATCAGAAATGTTAATAAGCCCGCACTTTTGTCTGAACTCGCTCCATGGACGGATGTGAGAAGATTGTGTGACCAAAATTCAATGGGCAAGGCAAAAGTCTGGATCCGAGGTACGTTTGTTAGCCCTTGATTAGACTAAGAACCCGATGTATCAAGTATCAAGTAATGTAAACCCATGTTTGTGATGTCAATTGAAATGTATGATTATTAATTAAAACCTCTGAAATGTAAAAATGCTCGACTGTAGATTCTAACGACGCAACGCCATTCCCGGGCAGAATATTCTCTTCGATGAAACTACAATCTCTGATATTCTTAGAGATAATTATTAACTTTAAGAAGTGCATTCCACTACTACATTCTATTCTAAACAACTGTGAGAAGTGATGATTCTAAAGCAATCTTGTGCATTTCACCAGAAACATTGTTAAAGATGCATCACTATCTACAGCTGAAAAGACAGTTCGTGTACTAGAATAAGTGCCTTGTTCTAAAACAGACTTATCTATGCCTATTTACAATCTAGAAAGCTGAAAGTGAAATCAATCTTTCCTTTCTCCTTTATCTATAGAATTAATAGGGTTTGGCGAAATAAATATTTATATTTATGTCAAATTTAATTAGATAAGGGCACACATGAACTGCAACACATGAGAAAGTTGTGCTTCGCGGAACACCATCACGCGCAGTGAACTTAACTCATTATTCAACATAACTTAAAACACAACACCACTCCACACCACTCATCACCACACAACCCAACACTCAACATCACAACAACAACAGGTAATGGAAGAGAGTTATTAGACACAAGAAGAAGAAGTAGTTAATTGGGAAAACACAGAGAATTATTTATACACATTGTAAACACCATTTAGTGGAAGAAATGTTCTAAATGTATGTCATTTATTTACATGCATCTTGACATATTCTCACTCTTGTCAATGTCTTACTGTACACGTTCACTGACCCCGGTCAAATGAGAACTTACATACAGCAGGAACAAGTTGATACAAGGCGTACACCGTGTGATAATCTCTGACCACCCCAACTTAACCCAACACTAGCTCAGAGAGAAAAGGAGGGGAGGGGAACTAGTTCCTACTTCAGGAATTTAGATTTCTTCCGACCTACTTCTTATTATTGTATTGGTAGGAATGTATATATTTATGCGAATATTCATCAGTGATCTTGGTGGCTACATACCAACAACCACCCAACACATCAGCAAATTAACCACCTAAATCAGACCTGAGGGAGGGAAGCCGAGAGAAAGAGATGAATCACAAGTGAGAGGGAGGATGACTTCGCTATGAGCAGAGCATGGGGAGGCCATCAGAGGAGCTATACGGGCAGACCTGAAGTGGATCCATCAGTCAATGGACCCTGGCTTACCTAATCCTCCAGTCACCAGGTTACTTTTCTCATAGGTAGAACCACACCCAATTACAGGAACACTGATATGTTTATGGTTGAGACACCACTATCATCCTTAATATGTACAACATCAAAATGTTTACTATGTTTTCACACTTGTTGACATCTCATATATTGATGCTTGTTATTGATTGTCTGGGACAATGGTCCAATGTGCAACTGTTCTATTACTTTGTGTAAATCACAATAGAGATGTATGTACTGACCAGAAGGCTCAGGCCAGTCAATAAATGATTAACATGAATTGACCTTCTGTTAATTTGTCAAGTTCAAACCTATCTGTACCAACAACTTCTTTGTACATCATGTTGTCAAAATCAAATGTGATTGTTTGTGTTTGATTGTTTAAAGATAAATTAACTCATAATGACTTACTGAATGGGGAAATAAAAAGACTCTAGATCTATCAACTGCTCAACATCCATGTTTTCTTCATCTACATCAGGCTGAGAAAATTCTCCAGACTTTCCTCAGATTTGATAAACTAAAAGGGGGCTCCAGAGCTATCAGAATCATTGGAGAAGGGGCAGATTCCCAATTAGTAAATTACCATTCTTACCAGGGCCATAATCTATATCTCCTAGACAATACTTAATAGAACGAGGCCTGCAGATAACTCAAGGTTCATATTCTGGGGTTATTGAAGATAGAAGAGGATGGGGCTCTACATCTTTTATTAGAGATGGGGCATGCACTACAGTGATCTCCCACTCCCTTCAAAAATATATGACAACATGTTGTAATTTGGGCAGTCTTTGAGTATGTGCTCTGCTGTCTGCGACGATAATCCACACGTGCACATAGCTGATTCACCAATCTTGTATACATGTGGTTGCGCAATCTATTGTGTCCTGTTCTGAGGAGCAGAATAATGACTTGTTCTGGTCTGTCTATATCGTGGTAGTCGTCTTGAGCAGGTTTTGATGGCTTTCTGACTGATTTTATCATTCTTTTCTTTTGGTGGTAACGGGCACATCAGGCTGTTTTTCTTTTGCTCCTCCTTAGCCAATCGATCAGTTCTGTCGTTTCCGGGTACTCCACAGTGAGATGGTATCCACTGTATGGTGACCTTATGTTGGCTGCTAAGTTCAGAAAGTAGTGTCCTTAATACTGGCAATTTCCAAGACATCAATTCGTTTTCGTTGAGGTGAGTTTCTTGCAAGCAACATACGCTTACCTTTTCTTGGTCCAAGATGTTTTCTAGTTCTATTGTTTTGTTGCTGAATCCCTTCGCATTCCAGTGCATTAGTTGTTGTCTTTGTTTGGTATGGCCAGACGCTCTATTCTCAGGTCCCCTGGCTCGACAGGACATCTGAGAAGGACCTCCAGTAGTTGTGGTTGGACTCTTTCGAGGCATATGGCCCGGCACTGCACCTGCCTGAGATTCCAAAGTAGGGCGAGCACCGTAACATTTAGCCGTAGTCGACATATTTCATTGCGCGTGATTGGTGACATCCTGATTTCTGTGGAGCGCCTCCTGGCTGGTTGCCTCTTTATTCAGCACCTTTCCTTTGCTAGAGCAGACTGTGGTCTTACTCGAGTTTAGGTGTGTAGGCACGCATACACTTGTCTGCGCATGCAAGTACGAGCATACACATCTAAATCGTTCTGTATATTTCTCGGGCGCCAGTGACTCGCCGCCGCCCCTTCTCCTGTTAGTTAAAACAGTTCCGCCACGAGAAGGCCAGAAATTGGACTTTTGCTGCATAGGTGATGAATGCACGAGCCATTAATGTATTTATGTAAGGTTGGGCGCTCACCCCAACCCGGCCCCTGGCTACATATAGCAACAATTGGAATCATGTTTTGCTAAAATGATAATTTATTGATGTTTATATAGAGAAATATTTATCGACATGAACAATTTAATAAAAATGATTTTATGAAAAACAGATATTTCTCCGGTGAATGAAATGATTTATTTTGCAAGAAAATATTAAATTTAAAAGTCTTTTGCTGTTTTAAATTATTTCCACATTTACAATGTTCAAATTAATTTATTTTTTGTAGTAGTCTTGATAAATAAAAATGTTTTGCATATCCTTTACGGGGCATTGCTGTCAACAGCAGCATCTTTCAGCTGTCTGTTGATTTCTTGGCAAGATTACGCTCAGTAGTTTGCCATTGCTTTCTGAGCAGCCGGCTCAGTTATCCCGCAAGTCACCAGCGGGGGACAAACCGCTCCCAGTTCTCGCCCGCTACGAGACTCTGCGTGATAAACGGGATTATGGAGAAAGTGGTGTAACCCCTCGGCCAGAGAGACCGGGAGTAGTCTTGATATATTTCAGAAATTTATTCTGATTTTACTACTTGTTTTCCGAATATTTTATTTTCACTCACAGCCGGAAGTAGGTTTTGTTTCATTTCCGTTTTAGAGTTTTGTACAGTTCTATCTGTTCGAATTTTATTTAAAAAATGAGTGTCAATAACAAACGTAAGATTGAAGATGAATGCCGTGTTTTTAATTATGAATGGACAACTAAGTACTGCTTTATAAAAGTTGGTAGCAAATCAGTTTGCTTGCTGTGTCGTGAGTCAGTGGCTGTCTTCAAGGAGTACAATTTAAAAAGACATTATCGAACAAAATATTCCGATTTCGAAAATAATTTAACAACCGAAGGGAGGGAAAGGAAATGCCTTGAGCTGGTGAAAAATTTTGGAGAAACAGCAAACTGTTTTCACTAAACAGTCTTGAATTCAAGAATGCTGCAACTGAAGCTAGTCTTGTGTTGTCACACAGAATTGTAAAACAGAACAAGCCATTTTCTGATGGCGAGTTCATCAAGGAATGTTTGCTAGATGCAGCAAACATTATGTGTCCATAACACACACACACACACACACACACACACACACACACACACACACACACAAAACAGATCTGACAACATTACTTTATCCAGGAGAACTTTGGTTAGACGTGTTGATAAGATAAGTGACAATGTTATGCATAAATTTCAAGATGCAAGTAAACAATTTTTGTGGCAGTCTCTTGCATTGGATAAGAGTACCGATGTACATGATACTGCCCAATTATTGATATTTATACGTGGAATAAACACTTCTTTCAAACTAACTGAAGAGTTATAGAGTGTTGAGTCACTCAAAGACACAACCACAGGCCATGATATATGCAATGCTTTTACTAACTGTATTGAAAGAACTGGGTTAGTTCGGAACAAGATGGCAAGTGTTACAACTGACGGAGCTCGTGCTTTGACTGGAAAAAAGTGCAGGTCTGGTAAAGTTGATAAGTGATAAGATTAAAGCAGAATATCCAGACCCCACATTATTATCACTTCACTGTGTGATTCATCAAGAATGTCTGTGAAAAACTGTTTTGATTATCAAGCATGTTATTGACCCAGTTGTCAGTGTCATCAATCTCATCAGATCATCATCATCATCATCAAGTGCCGTGCCGGCTGGCGTAGGCGTTCATGGCTCTCCATAGATCTCAGTCTTTGGTTTTCTTTATCAACTCTGCTGCTGATATTCCTCCATGCCACCGTCTCAATCCATCCAGCATCACTTCTCTTGGTCTACCTCTGCCTCTCTTCCCCTCGATCTTTCCAGTTGTTACGATGTTCTCCAATGCCTCTCTTCTCATCACATGACCGAGGAAAGCTGTTTGTCTCTGTCTTATTGTTGTATATAATGTTCTAGTTTCATTAGCCTGTTTCAGGCAGTCGTCGTTAGTTACTCTGGCAGTCCAAGAAATTCGCAACATTCGTCTCAGGAACCACATCTCTGTTGCTTCTAATTTCTTCTTAATTTGTTCATTTACATTCCAAGATTCACTGCCATACAGCAAAACTGGTTCTACATAGCATTTCAGCACTCTCTTTCTTACATTCAGTGATAGTGACTTATTGCATAAGATACTCTTCATTTTCTGAAATGCGGCTTTTGCCTGCCCTATTCTGCTCCTAACCTCTGTTGTACATCTTCCATCTGATGCTATAAATGCCCCTAGGTATCTAAAATTATCAACTTGGTTAAGGATTTTCCCTTCTATTTCTATGTCACATTTTGGTGTCACCATTTTCTTTGATATTACCATTGTTACTGTTTTCTTGATATTCAAGGAGAGTCCTTTCCTTGCACTCTCTGTTACTACAACGTCTAATAATTGTTGTAGGTCTGTTGAATTATCCGCCACCAATACTGTGTCATCTGCATAGCGTATATTTTTTATATTATAACCTCCAACTAGTATTCCTGGCATCTCTTTGATCTCTCTCATTATTACTTCGCTATACAGGGAGAAAAGATCTGGTGACAAGACACACCCTTGTCGTACTCCTAGCTTTATCTGTTCGTAACTACCCTCTTTATCTCCCATTTTAATTGCTGCTACTTGGTTCCAGTAAATATTCTTTATTATTCTTAAATCTTTTCCATCAGTGTTGATATCTTCCAACATTTTAATCAGTTCATCATGTTTTACTTTATCAAATGCCTTAGTATAATCTATGAAGCACAAATATATGTCTCTCTGTTTCTCTATTGACCTTTCTATTAGTGTCCGTAATGTATAGATTGCATTGTTTGTGCCCTTTCCTTCCACAAATCCATACTGTTCTTCACTAATTTCCATTTTTATTTTGTTTTTGGTTCTTCTCATTATGATTCTGAGTAGAAGCTTAGTGATATGGTTTATAAGGTTAATTGTACGAAAATCTTCACAATCAATTGCTCCTGGTCTTTTTGGTATAGCTATAAATACAGATTTCAGCATATCACTGGGTAAATATCCACTGCTGTAAATATCATTCAACATTTTGGTTAATATATCTACTCCAAATTCTCTCAATACTTCTAATTCTTCTATTGTGATTTCATCTGGCCCAGCTGTTTTTCCTTTCTTCATACGTTTCATAGCCTCAGCGACTTCTTCTTTCAGAATAGGTGGACCTTCTAAGTTACTATCTTCTGTTAATTCTTCCCTTTCTCCTTCATATAATTCTCTTATATACTCATTCCACCTCTTCATTATAGCATCTTCCTCTAATATTATCTTTCCTGTTTTTGATTTCAAACACCCTGTATTTATTCTTATTTTTCTTCCTGTAAGCTCACTGATTTTTCTGTGCATATTTTTTGTATCTTTAATGGAATTTAATTCAATTTTTTTTTGCATTGCTCGTTTAACAAACTTTCTTTAGCCTTCCCACATTTATCTTTTATTTCTTTATTTATCTTAGCGTATTCTTGTTTGTCATTTTTACTCTGTTTTCTTTTGTCCATCAGTTTTAAGATATCTTCATTCATCCATTTTTTCTTAGCTATTTTGCCTCTCTCCGGTAATACTTCTTTGCTAGTTTGATGAATGTAGTCCCTTAACATTTCCCATTGTTCATCTATACTCTGTATTTTAGTTATTGCATTGTACCTATTTTTCACAGTCACTCTGTATTGTTCTTGCATTTCTTTATCTATTTTCAGAACCTCTTTATTAAGTCTCATGTTCTTAAACATTTTTTTCCCTCTCTTTAATCTTACTTTTATTTGTCCACATAGTGGTACATGATCACTATTACAGTCAGCACCAGGCATTGTCTTTACATCAATTAAAGCATTTCTAAATCTTTTATTAATTAGTATGTAGTCAATTTGGTTGCGTATTTTCTTATCAGGGCTTATCCATGTGTACAGTCGTCTTTTATGGTGTTTAAACCATGTGTTTCCAATTATCATATCATTGATATTTGCCCATTCTATTAGCTTTGCCCCTTTTTCCTTTCTTGTACCTAAACCATAATTCCCCACTACATCCTTCATTTTTCCCTTTCCTACTTTTGCATTAAAATCACCTAGTATTATTTTTATTTCTTGTGATCCAATTTGAGCCATCGCTATTTCTATTTCGTCGTAAAAGTGTTGTATTTCTTCCTCACTACTGCTTGTTGTTGGTGCATATACTTGTATAATATTTATGTCTATTGGTTTGCCTTTGATTTTTACCATAATAACTCTATCTGAAATACACCAGTATCCATTAATTGACTTGGCTGTTTTTTCATCTAATATTATTCCTACACCTTTTTCATGTGTATCCCCTCCAGAATAAATTATTGTGTGATTGTCAGCTATAATTTTGCCCGATCCCTTCCATCTCATCTCACTAACGCCTAGTATATTCATTTTCATGCTATCCATCTCTCTTAGAACATTGGTCAACTTTCCTAGCTCATTTAATGTCCTAACATTCCATGTTCCTACTCCATTAATTTATTTATTTTAGTTAAGATTTTGCCATTAGTAGCTGGATGACAGTCTGGTGCATGACTGTCCCTACCGGACGAGGATGCCCTAAGACAGCCATTAACGTCGTTCACTAACTCTGATATATGTTTTGCCATGAAGTCTTGGGAAGATAATGTGGTGGTTTCCCCTTGCCTTCCACATTCACATGATGGTCTTTTTACCTCTGCCTTTGACAGCCATTTCCGACTGCAAGGACAAGTGGGTGCCCTGCTCTGCTCAGCTGCAGAGTTGTCCACTTATTCCGGTGGATACTCGGTCCCCAGAGCTGTGTTAGCCACACCGTGGTGTGTTTCCATCCTCTACCGCGGGGAGGTGCAGTTGGGATTTTCCCTTCATAAAGTTATGGTCTCTGACCAAAACTCTCCAGTACTTTTAGAGGATCATTAGATCCTCATCAGATCAAGAGGACTTAATCACATACAGTTCAAGGCATTACTTGACGATTTGGAAACTGAACAATCCGATGTCCTGTACCATACCAGTGTTCGATGGCTAAGTCTCGGCAAGGTGTTGAGGCGAGTGTGGGAACTCAGAGAAGAAATAGTGATGTTCCTAGAGATGAAGGGCATTGAATGTGACTTTAATACTAATATTGTCAATAAAGAGTGGAAGTTAGACTTTATGTTTGCCAGTGAAATTATGGAAACGTTAAATGAACTGAATTGAAACACTTCAGGGCAATGGTGTGTTCGCACATGATTTGTATGTACATGTAAAATCATTTCAGACAAACCTCTCACTGTACTCCAGACAAGCAAGTCAAAAAGATTTTGTCACTTCCCTTTGCTGAAACAAGAAACCATTTCTGGTGAAATGACTGAAAAGTACAAAGCCCAATTAGATGCACTGATTGATGAATTTGGATGACGATTCCAAGATTTCAAGAACGTAGAGCCACAGTTCAATATTCTCAGTTCCCCTTTCAGTGCAGAAGCTGATACAGCCACAGAGGATATACAGTTGGAGCTGCTTGACTTAGAAGCAGATCATGACCTGAAAGAGAAATTCAAGTCAGATGGTTTGCTGGATTTCTATGGATCTTTATCACAAGAATCATTTCCTAACTTGAAAAACTTTATTTCATTGTTTGGATCAACATAAATTTGCGAACAAGCATTCTCTTCCTTGAAGATCAACAAATCTAAGAGTAGGTCTTTATTGTCGGACTGCAACTTGCATGCTGTCATGCGAATTTCAACAAGTAAACTTGCTCCAGAATTCAAGAATATTGTCAAAAAGTGCAAGCAGTTACATACATCTCATTAGATATCAACAATTATAGTGACAGTGTAGTCGGTTTGTGTCTAAATTAAAGCCATTGATAGATAATAAAGAATATTTGTTATAATAACATGTTGTAAAATCTTGTTAACAAATTAGTAAAAGTTTTTGTCCATATTGTCACATATAATGTATAAGAATATAAGTAAAATAACATTGCAATCATTATTTATTTATACTGCTTAATAACCTATAAATAATAAATAATTACTTATTGTGATAGGTTGCTGTAAGCAAAATGGAAATTTTATACAATATATATATATATATATATATATATATATATATATATATATATATATATATATATATATATCATACATACATACATGCAGCCCGCCAATAGCTTTACATTTGTCAATGCGGCCCTACGCACAAAACGTTTGCCTACCCCTTGGCTAGTCCATACTTGCCCACTATGCATCCGTCCTGTTTATTTTCAACTTTGGCATTCAAGTCACCCATTATGATAGTTACTTCAGAATTCTTGCATTTCTTGAAGGCTTTCTCTAAATCACTACAAAATTCATCAATGCTGTCATCATTACTGTCTGCTGTTGGTTCATAAACTTTTATGACGTTGACATCAAAAGGTCTTCCACTCAACTTCACCAGTAACACTCTGTCTGATAAGTCCAATATCCTTTTTGATCGATTTTGCTCTCTCTGTATCCATTATAATTGCTACTCCTCGCTGTTGTTTCTCTCCACCAGAATAGATTATTCTATATTCCTCAGATATCACAATGCCCATTCCTGTCCATCTGGTCTTACATATACCTAACAGGTTAATATTTAATCTTCTCATTTCATTCTTAATGTTATCAAATTTCCCATCCCCACTCATAGTTCTTACATTCCAAGTTCCTACTTTAAATGTTGATATTCTTTTGCACTCAGTCTCCTGCTGACAGTCTGGAGTCAACTGGTGCACGTGACTACCCCTATCGGGCGAGGTTGCTTCTATGGAGCACCCATTTACGCCGTTTCTCTGATTATCGATAAGACTGCAGTACATAATATTCTTGGTATCTGTAAAGAAGGTAGTTTGCCATTGCTTTCCTTCCTAGCAGTGACCATACTGGTCGATGACCGTAGCCAATGTCTCCCAAAAAAGAGATCCTCTGCCTACCGTCATGAAACTGGAGACCATAACCTACAACTATCTGTCGGCTGCTCCTCAAATTCATCCACCACCTGCACACATGGTTTCACGTAACCCTTATCGGGGAAGGGGGGAGGGGGCTAAACGGGAACTCCACCTTGCCCAAGGGTGTCCCGTAGGCTAGTGTAGGGAAGGAGGCACCCATCAAGGCATTACTATCATGCTATTATATTTTAAATATTCTCTAAGCAAACGTAATTGCACCAGCATTTGTGTGAGAGAGAGAGAGAGAGAGAGAGAGAGAGAGAGAGAGAGAGAGAGAGAGAGAGAGAGAGAGAGAGAGAGAGAGAGAGAACTACTTGTTCAAATTGAATGAAATTTACAAACAGAAATGACATTTCCTCTAAACATATTTATCAACATAAACCCCATAGACTTCCAAGGTCTTTCGCCGTTAATGTAAGTAAATTGCCTTTAAATTGTGGGTGGCCTTAAGAGGCCAGTAAAATAATGTTGTTTCCCCACAGAGGGGAAAGGGGTAAACACATTGAGTACTGTTGTCAATCAAAGTACAGTTTAAAAAATTTAACATAAACATAGAATTGAAAAAGTGGATCATAAAATGTAAGTAAATAAAGATTAAACAAATTTTGTATAAACATTTTAATAGTTTTCTTCTCACAATTGCAAATATATGACTGCGGCATTGATTGTTTAATTTATCCAAAAAAAAAATGAAAGATTTTAATGTTAGCTTTGGTATTGTGCCTAGGTATACCATTTTCATTTTCAAATTTTAGTAATTTCCCTTGTATCAATATTGAATGTTTATGTCCCCCTACCAAGCGCAGACTGCTACTGCAACCATATATTAATCTTAGGCAATTTACATATAAGGTAGACCAAGAAGACGGTGGAGAGATAATATATATATACAGACCTATAAGCACTTGGAATCAGCGACTGGCAAGAGAAGGTCAACCAGAGAGACGAATGGAGACGGATTGTATCTGCAGCAAAGAACCTCAATGGCTCGGAACGCTGAAGAAGAAGAAGAAGAATTTACATATAAACTTAAAGAAAGTCAAATATACAAATAGAAACGCAAAATTTGATCTACAGGCACTGAAGAGTGAGGAGATAAAAGATAAATTCAACGTAGAGGTAAAGAACAGATTCGATGCATTGTCCGATATGGAAATATTATTTCAAAACGTCAGTGACCAATTGGAAATACAAAAGAAATCAGTCAAGAAGCTGCACTAACAACAATGATAATCCCAAAAATAAAGATAATAGGGCGCAAAAAATGGATGATGGAAGACATCTTAAAACTCATGGAAATAAGTAAGTAAGTAAGTAAATCTTTATTTTCAAAGGGTTAAGAATTGGGCACGCAGGCCCGTCTGACATTCTGCCCTTATAAATAAGAAATAAGAAGAAATAACAAAAATTACAAGGAGATATACGAAAAGATTCACAGGAAAATTATAAGCTATGCAAAGAGGCAAAAGAAACATGGCTTGAGGAAAATTGCAAGGAAATTGAAAACCAACACAACACCCAGAATACCAAATTAATGCACACAAGAATTAATGACATCACTAACAAAAGAACACACACATCAACAGGTTGCCTAAAAACCGAAGATGGCAAAATCATAATAGAAAAAGATCAGATTTTACATGCGTGGTCAGATTATGTGAAAGACCTTTATGATGATACAAGAGAAGAACAATATGATCATCAGAATAATAATGAAGGACCATCAATTTTGTTTGTCGGGGTGTTTTTCTTTTAGATATCTAGCAATTCCGCAGAGCCGGTCTCCCTGGCGAAGGTGTTAACGATTTTCTCCGTAATCTCGTATATCCAAGTGTGGGGAAACAGCTGCGCGAGATTCGGTAGAGAATCGGGTTGCGTTGGTTACTTACAGGGGTATCTGAGATTATCGCTCAGTAAGCAATGCAAAATACTCTGCGTAATCTTGCAAAGACATCAACAACAGCGGTAAAATGCTGTTGTTGACAGCGATGTAAATAGGATATGGGTAAAAAAAAAATTCCGCTGAATGCTTGAACATAAGTGTAGTGATCAATCAAGGCATTACTATCATGTTATTATGATATTTGAAATATTCTCTAAGCAAACGTAATTGCACCAGCATTTAGCAGAGAGAGAGAGAGAGAGAGAGAGAGAGAGAGAGAGAGAGAGAGAGAGAGAGAGAGAGAGAGAGAGAGAGAGAGAGAGAGAGAGAGAGGAAGAATGGGGGGGGGGGGAGGAGAACTATTTGTAATGTTTGTCAACATAAGCCCCATAAGCTTGCATGGCATTTCGCCAATGCGAAAATAAGTGCACGCAGGCCCTGATTGTGCCAGACCAGGTTTTGTCCTACTCACTTCGCCTGTTAATCGTCATCTCTCTCATTCCTATCACCTAGGCCAGGGGTGGGCGAACTACGGCCCGCGGGCCGCATGCGGCCCGCCACCTGATTTTATGCGGCCCGCGAGGGCATTTAGAAATAATAATTTTTACTTCTTTTGTAAGTTATTTTGTTGAATTTTAAAGAATTTCATGTACGGTTATGGTTGTTTCAACATTTTTTATAAGATTTCTTTCTAATTATCAATATTTGTAAACAGTCATTGGCCTTCGTAATGTAATGCTTCTTCTTCTTTCGTTCGCCTTATATACTATAACTGCAATGTTGCCTCTTGTGTGAATTTAACTGTCCTTTTTAGTTCACTCAGCAGTCCATAGAGTTTATCTTCCACTGTCGTCTCTCTTGGCCAGAAGGTTAGCCTAGACATGTTGTAATTTGGGCAGTCTTTGAGTATGTGCTCTGCTGTCTGCGACGATAATCCACACGTGCACATAGCTGATTCACCAATCTTGTATACATGTGTTTGCGCAATATATTGTGTCCTGTTTTGAGGAGCAGAATAATGACTTGTTCTGGTCTTTCCATAACGTGGTAGTCGTCTTGAGCAGGTTTTGATGGCTTTCTGACTGATTTGATCAATTCTTTTCTTTTGGTGGTAACGGGCACATCAGGCTGTTCTTCTTTTGCTCCTTCCTTAGCCAATCGATCAGTTCTGTCGTTTCCAGGTACTCCACGGTGGGATGGTATCCATTGTATGGTGACCTTATGCTGGCTGCTAAGTTCAGAAATTAGTGTTCTTAATATTGGCAATTTCAAGACATCATTTAGTTTTCGTTGAGGTGAGTTTCTTGCAAGCAACATACGCTTACCTTTTCTTGGTCCAAGATGTTTTCTAGTTCTATTGTTTTGTTGCTGAATCCCTCCGCATTCCAGTGCATTAGTTTTAGTCTTTGTTTGGTATGGCCAGACGCTTTATTCTCAGGTCCCATGGCTCCACAGGACATCTGAGAAAGACCTCCAGTAGTTGTGGTTGGACTCTTTCGAGGCATATGGCCCGGCACTGCACCTGCCTGAGATTCCAAAGTAGGGCGAGCACCGTAACATTTAGCCGTAGTCGACATATTTCATTGCGCGTGATTGGTGGCATCCTGATTTCTGTGGAGCGCCTCCTGGCTGGTTGCCTCTTTATTCAGCACCTTTCCTTTGCTAGAGCAGACTGTGGTCTTACTCGAGTTTAGGTGGGTAGGCACGCATACACTTGTCTGCGCATGCACGTACGAGCATACACATCTAAATCGTTCTGTATATTTCTCGGCGCCAGTGACTCGCCGCAGCCCCTTCTCCTATTAGTTAAAACAGTTCCGCCACGAGAAGGCCAGAAATTGGACTTTTGCTGCATAGGTGATGAATGCACGAGCCATTAGGGTATTTATGCAAGGTTGGGCGCTCACCCAAACCCGGCCCCTGGCTACATACAGCAACATTTGGAACCATGTTATGCTAAAATGCTAATTTATCGATTTTTATATACAGAAATATTTATCGACATGAAAAATTTATTAAGGATGATTTTATGAAAAACAGATATTTCCCCGATGAATAAAATGATTTATTTTGCAAGAAAATATTAAATTTAAAAGTCCTTTGCTGTTTTAAATTATTTCCACATTTACAATGTTCAAATTAATTTATTTGTTGTAGTAGTCTTGATATATTTCTGAAATTTATTCTGATTTTACTACTTGTTTTCCGAATATTTTATTTCCACCCATAGCCGGAAGTAGGTTTTGTTTCATTTCCGTTTTAAAGTTTTGTACAGTTCTAACTGTTCAAATTTTTATTAAAAAATGAGTGTCAATAACAATCGTAAGATTGAAGATGAATG
>OY992879.1:134945443-134950443 GCA_963921405.1 Cepaea hortensis | reverse complement strand
CAATGAAAGTGGAGAACATTTCGCAGTTCTGTTCCTGACATTTCTCTTGCAGCTGCCTTGCAGCGAAAATCATGTCAACAGTTCCACGTTCTTTTCTGAAGCCACATTGACTCTCAGGAAGAAGACCTTGATCGAGATGGGCTGTGAGGCGATTGAGAAGAATTCTGGCGAGTATCTTCCCTGCAATTGAAAGCAAGGAGATGCCTCGGTGGTTGTCACAGGATTGGCGGTTTCCTTTTCGTTTGTAAAGGTGGACTATTGACGCGTCCTTAAAATCTTGTGGCATGGTCTCGTTCATCCATATGTTTGTGAAGACTTGGTGAAGCTGCTCTGTTAGGACCGGCCCACCTGCCTTGTATATATCTGGTGGGATGGAGTCAGGACCAGGTGCCTTGCCGCTGGAGAGTTGCTGGATGGCTTTGTTTACTTCCACTATGGTTGGCAGGTCATCAAGTGTCTCATTGGCGGGAACTTGAGGAAGGCAGTTGATGGTTTCATCATCGAAGAAGGAAGTTGCATTTAAGATTTTGCTGAAATGCTCTGCCCAGCGTTGAAGGATTTCTTTCTTCTCGGTGACCAATGTTCCCCCATCTGCACTAAGGAGGGGAACTATGCCTGGTGATGAAGGACCATAGACCGCTTTCAGTGAGTCATAGAAGTTTTTCATATCATGTCTGTCAGCAAAGCCCTGAATTTCATCAACTTTGCTGCTCAGCCAGGAGTCCCGCATGTGCCGAAGTTTCTGCTGCACTACTCTCTGAATGTTCTTGAAAGCATCTTTTTTTTTTATGTTGACTTTGGGTCATTCAAATGTTCCTTGGGGAGAAGATGTTTCTCGGCCAGCAATTGGTTGATGTCTTCGGAATTTTCATCAAACCAGTCTTTATGCTTTCGGGGGGCTGGACCCAGGATTTCCATAGCAGTGTTGTAAATTGTGTCCTTTAGGGCTCTCCATTCTGTTTCTGTATCCTGTTTAGCTTCAGCATTGGGCTTGAGGCGGTCTTCCAGCATAATTTCAAACGACTGCTGCATTTTCTTGCTGTTTAGGCGGGTGACATTTAGCTTTGTTTGCATTTTCGCCCCTTGAGGACGCCGTGGTGGCCTGATGTGGATGTTCATTTTCGAGACAATGAGACGATGGTCTGTCCAACATTCGGCACCACACATGGATATTGTCACTCGAACGTCTTGTCTGTCACTCCTCCTGACGATGACATAGTCAATGAGGTGCCAGTGTTTCGAGCGAGGGTGCATCCAGGATGTCCTATTTCTCATGGGGAGACGGAAAATTGTGTTCGTAATCAGGAGATCATGTTCGGCACATGTCTGAAGGAGGCGGAGTCCATTGCTGTTGCAATTTCCGACTCCATGCTTTCCAATAATGCCACTCCAAGAGGTGGTGTCCGTGCCTACTCTGGCATTGAAATCCCCAAGGAGTATAAGTTTGTCTCCTTTGGGAACAGATGTTAATACATTGTGCAGGTCCTCATAGAACTTGTTCTTGACATCATCTTCGTTGGTCATAGTTGGTGCGTAGACACTCACAATGGTTGTGTGCTTCCTTCCATTCAGCCGAGGCAACTTCATGGTCATGAGCCTGTCGTTTATAGCCTTTGGAAATCCAGCTAATTTGCCGACCAGGGCCGACTTAATGGCAAATCCCACACCGGATTGGCGTCTTTCCTCGCTTTTCCTTCCACTCCAGAAAAATGTGTAGCCGACACCTATTTCACAGATTTGGCCTTCTTCTGCAAGTCGTGTCTCGCTCAAGGCTGCAATGTCGATGTTGTACCTGCCCAGCTCTCTCCCAATCAGTGCTGTTCGTCTCTCTGGACCCGACGCGCCGTCTCTGTCAAGTAGGGTGCGTACATTCCAAGTTCCAATGGTTAAGGGAATATGGTTTACTCTTTTAGCTTTGCTTGTTTTATCTTTCTTTGTATGTCGACCGCAGTTAGGGTACCCACCAACTGCGGCTAGCTGGTTAGGTAGTGATGAAGCAGACAATGTTTAGGGCACCTTTTCTAGCCCCTTCCTCATGCTATGGAGGTGAGCAGTGTGTTCCTATAGAGGGCTGCTCAGTCGCTCAGGGGGCTGCCGAATCCCACTGCTGCTCCGGTCAGTAGAAGACGACCATATGGCCTGAGCCGCCTGTGTGCAGGTCTGCGACTATGGCTGCCAGCGTACCCACGCGTGCCGCTTCGCCGCTCGCCCATCGCCACAGGGCTTGAAGGTGATATGTGACGTTGGATGAAGAATGACTTGCGCGATGACTTGGATTAAAGTGAGGAAGAGTTGCGCAATTCGTCGACCTCACTCTCTCGCCTGAGTCCATCTGAGTCCAGTGGCAAGACAAGTCGAGACAACTGGAGACGAATACAGGTGCAGTGGATGACCAGGGCGCTCTACGTGCCTTGCCGTGCTCATTACGTTCCACAACGCTTTGCAGGTAAACGCCGTCTTGCCCGTTGAATCAGGAATGATTTCTTCCGCGCAGTCTGCCGAATCCTGTCTTCACATGCTGGGTAGGCATACCCTAGTTTACCTATTGGTTTGACACCAAATCGGATACCCATGCCTGGTTTAGCCAGCCTCTCACAGCTGTTGCCCGGGGGGGGGGGTGGCCGCTGTCGCATGCTGTCAGCTACTAGTAGCCACAGGCACGAGTTGGGTGTCAGGCTTGGACCAGTGGGGGGATGGGTCCTGAAAGGACATGAGAGTCATCCTTACCAAAGGTCCCTCCTGCTAGATGTTGACTATCTCCAGTAGCTTTTGATAACCACGATACCTGGTCACCAATCACAGATATAGTCCGGTACTGATCCCAAATTGATCATACACAATGTTCCCTAAATGTTCTTAGAGTCGGAGACTTCACAATCCCTGCATCGTGAAAATATGGAACACTGTCCCTTGAAATAACATTATTCCCTTCTAAAAATGTCCTAAAGTTTTCACCCTTACACAGTTATTGTACATAGTCTCATTGCAATCTACAAATTTCCTAAATAATCCATATTGTTCTTTTCCCATGTGATGTGGAAAAACACTTCCTATCGTTCTGTTCACATGTGGTGTGAAAAACAATCATTATCGTTCTGTTCACATGTGGTGTGAAACAATAATCACTATCCCTAAGAAGCCATCCTGTCGGATACTTATAGGTATCGGCTCAACAGAGCCCTGTTCCTTCAGACCCTTTTTATTATATACCCAGTGCAAAGGCCGCTGAATACATCTTCCTGCACTAGTTTATCCATGATCTGAAAATGGGGATGTTTCAGTTCGTTTTCTTCCTAACCTGAGGGAACCTGTGAAAGAGAGAACACACCTGGTGAGAGCAACCCGACACCGACCCCTATTAGATGAGTGTAGGCCGATGGCCTCACTCAGATATATAACAGTGAACCAAACTCTGTCACAGGGCAGAGGAGCTCAGTTAGGGTAAGACAAGGAAAGACCAAATGTAAAGTGCAGAACTCCAGCAGACACCCCACTGGAAGATCCCACCATTGGACATTTCCCCTATCCTCCAACCATCCTCAATCTTTCTAAATATCATCCCACTCCCCTATTCCCAACTAGCTGAGCTAAATGACCTCTCACACTAGTTAATTTTAACAATGCGACTTCCTACTGTCGCCGACACTCCTTGAATACCTAACCACAACGCAACAACACTATGCTAAAGTCCTACACTCTATTTATCACTAGACTGTTCTACATTATTTACATCTAAATGCTATCTAGTAATTACCTTATGAAAACTCCACTATCCCGAATTGAATCTAAACTTTGCCATGAAAGGCACATGTTCCCCAATGTTAATTGATATAAAAACACACTAGATTCTTTTCTAAAATAGGATAGAGTTATTCAAACACGTCAGCCTAGGTCGACTTCATTGAGCACACTAGCGGCAACAAGTTTGTTTTCATACATTCTGGGATTGTCCGAGTGACGTCATTCTGCCCAGGGGCAGACAATCCGTCCCTAACTTCACAAGAATAGTTGTATCCCCTTTTACAACTAACGCAACCGTATTTCCTTTCATCTTGCGATTCGGCAAAACAACAGGCCGACATATTTTCCCGTTTCCTAGGGAATTCTCAAAGACTGGCGGTTTCCTTTGATCCGCCGTGAGTGTGTCCCCACTAGTAACAAACAATTGCAGCTGTGAATATAGACTGTCTCTGTAATTGTATCATCTTATCGTTAACTACAGTGGTCCCGTGACATTGTGATTGTAACACACATCTCCATAGTGTGATTGTAACACACACACACACACACACACACACACACACACACACACACATCTCCATAGATTGTAACACACATCTCCATAGTGTGATTGTAACACACATCTCCATAGTGTGATTGTAACACACATATCTCCATAGTGTGATTGCAACACAAATCTCCATAGTGTGATTGTAACACACATCTCCATAGTGTGATTGTAACACACACACACACACACACACATCTCCATAGTGTGATTGTAACACAAATCTCCATAGTGTGATTGTAACAC
Organism: Cepaea hortensis; assembly: GCA_963921405.1. Lineage (NCBI taxonomy): Eukaryota > Metazoa > Mollusca > Gastropoda > Stylommatophora > Helicidae > Cepaea > Cepaea hortensis. The sequence continues at coordinate 134,945,909 of OY992879.1, read as the reverse complement.
ACATCTCCATAGTCTTATTGTAACACACATCTCCATAGTGTGATTGTAACACATATCTCCATAGTATGACTGTAACACATATCTCCATAGTGTGATTGTAACACATATCTCCATAGTGTGATTGTAACACACATCTCCATAGTGTAATTGTAACACATATCTCCATAGTGTGATTGTAACATATATCTCCATAGTGTGATTGTAACACATATCTCCATAGTGTGATTGTAACACATATCTCCATAGAGTGATTGTAACACACATCTCCATAGTGTGATTGTAACACACATTTCCATAGTGTGACTGTAACACACCTCTCCATAGTGTGATTGTAACACATATCTCCATAGTGTGATTGTAACACACATCTCAATAGAATGATTGTAACGCATATCTCCATAGTGTGATTGTAACACATATATCCGTAGTGTGATTGTCACACATATCTCCATAGTGTGATTGTAAC
>OY992879.1:134796234-134945243 GCA_963921405.1 Cepaea hortensis | reverse complement strand
CTGGCAAAATGTATGGGAAAGGAGCAATGTAAAGGCAGAGTTATAAATATTGAGGTGGTGGCTTGGCTGCATATTATAATGTGGACAAGACTACAGGAGTGATCCAAGACTGAGATTACGAATCATGACTGCTCACACTTCTCGGCATGGCACATGACGATGGTGAATAGACTGCTGCTTCGGCAAAATGACTAAAGGTAAAGCAAGGAACTCGTATTCTTAGCATATAAATGTCTGAAAATGACTTGGAACAGCAAGGAAAACCACCACAATAATCTCCAAAATTCTCCCTGGCCTAGGGATTAGCGTCTTTTGCCGTAATCCCGTATACTCTCGTGAGTGACGTGATGTGCGCGAGAATTGGTAGCGGTTCTCCCGCGTCTGTAAATTTTCGGGGTATGTGAGCCGGTCGCGCAGAAAGTTATGGCAAACTACTGAGCGTAATCTTGCCTAGTACATCAACAGCAGCTGAAAAATGCTGGTTTTGACTTCAACGTCTTGTAAGGGATATGCAACAACAATAAAAATATCTCCAAAAAATAAACTTACTGGCAATTGGAAATTTACTTTGTAGCTTAGGTGCATATCTTTAGCAGGACGTCCCAGCTAACCCCAGATTATTTTAGTAGTTTGTGATTTCTTGGCTAGTTTACGTTCAGTAGTTTGGGCATTGCTTACTGTACGACATTCATTCATATCATTTTATGAAAACCAGCGCAATGTCGTCTTCTTCCAAATCGCCCACAGCTATGTTTCGATGGTGGTATGCGGGATTACGAATGGAAATACTGTTTAGAGTGAATAACACATTTCATCGGGACTTTTTAAATAGTTTGTTTTATTTATTATTGTTGTTGTTGTGTTCGCTGGCTTTAAACGGAAGAAAAGTCCCTAACTCCCTATACGTGCTACTACGTAAATTACAAATGCCTCTGAAATCGGAGTGGGTTCGCTTGATGGCGAGGGAAACTGGTAACAGGGAGAGCAAATCCACAAGCTAAATTCAGCCAAATGCTACAAAAAGTAGTTTGTATATGCTACGATTGAGTTCAAAGCGAGGGAGCGAAAAAAAAAAACCTATCCACTATCTCGTTCAGTTCACGAGTGCAATATTCTAGGAGACCCCTGGAGGTCTTCGCTGGAGCTACGGAGTTCGTGCTTTGTGCGAAGCTTTCAGCAGGCCGCCCTGTGAAAAGAGACCGAACCATATGGCATAAAAACCTGGTGCAATGAAACCGATCCTTGTATTTTAAACATTTTGTTTTTAATTTTACATTATCCACAAAAACATCAGAAAACCGATGTGCGCGAGAATTATTGTAAGGGAGACAATCCATAAATTATGGTTGAATTTTCTTTTAACAGCAGTGATCAGTTACTGGGGAGCGACGGGCTCAAAACCTCGGTACGGCGTGGATGTTTTTCTCTCTGGGGGAAAACAGACAAATCCTAACATGCATAGTTCGTGGTGACTGCACTAGCCAGGCGGCCTTAATTTCTCAGGCTCAAGACCGCCCTGCCCTCAATTGCAAGTAATATAAAATAATACATAGTAATGCAGCTTTACAGAACATAATTACGAAACAATACAAAGTTGTTGCGGCTATTATCCTTCATCAGCAAACAAATACATGCACAAAACACAACATATAGTCACGGAGAAGACCCTCCGGTGGCGATATTAAGGCATAAGGACAGGATGAGAAGAATAAAAAGATGACAAGATAAGAGCAATGAAGAGAAAATTACAATGTGAAAAATTTTTTTGCTATTTATCTCAGAATCCCTGGCTGTAATACTGACACAAATGTCACCTTTATCCTCTTTTATACACAGCAGTGGGAGTCAGGGGGTCATGGGAACGGGGGTAGGGGATGGTAACGGTTCAGTGAAAATTCCAGGTAAATGAATGGAAGTAGTACATGAAACAAGGAGCAGGAAGGTAAGGTGGGAAACAGGAAGCAATAGAGATGTGAAAGTTATCCGAGAGTGAAGGCTAAGGAGTTCCAGTGGGTGTACGTACATAAAATGAGTGGGTGCCAGTGAATGGGTTGGCCATAGTGGACGAATATTAAAAAGCAATGATGGGTGCACCTAAGTATGATGGTGATACTAAAGAAACTGATTTTCTGTGCTCCTGCATGTACGAAGCGAGTCCTAAAGTCTGAATAGACTGAAATGTGTGAGAGTACATACAAACATAAATCTACACACATCAACAAACATTCATACAATAATATACATACACATGAGATAGATAGATAGATAGATAGATAGAGAGAGAGAGAGAGAGAGAGAGAGAGAGAGAGAGAGAGAGAGAGAGAGAGAGAGAGAGAGAGAGAGAAGAAATAGAAGAAGCAGAAAAAGAAGTAGAAGAAGAAAAAGAAAAAGAAGAAGAAGAAGAAGAAGAAGAAGAAGAAGAAGAAGAAGAAGAAGAAGAAGAAGAAGAAGAAGAAGAAGAACAACAACAACAACAACAACAACAACAACAACAACAAGTAGAAGAGATCACTACTATCATGATGCATTTCATAGTGCATGAAACTGGAAGTTGAACAGAAATGAAATCGTGTGACATTGTTGTAAACTACATCGATACAGAACGCACACCACCGTGTGTCTCATTATTAAATTATGTATCCTGTTAATGAAAATGTTCTAGCATCGTTTCTTTCTTGTCACTGAGTGATCTAGATAAATTTGCATCACGACTCTTTATCGAGCGCGTAAATATCACAAAATCAGGAGGTCAGCAGTGCTGAATGGATAAGAGATTTCTCTGTTAAAACTGTCTGTAAACTGATGACGATGTCGTGAAGAATACCTCACACAATGTGGTTTCAGCTAATCTATTCATAATTTATTCACTTCATATGATATATAACTCTGCAGTATGCACCTGACGAGATGCGGCGAAAAATTCGGGCAGTAAATCATGCAACAAATATTTAGCTGTTATTCAGCTGTCAGACACATTTGGCGATATATTATCCTTCGGCAATGAATCAGTTACAATCCTCAATCGTACCCACAGGCGAGTATATATATGGTGTATGTTTAATGATTGTGCAGGGTTTGAAAATATCGCCGGTCCAAAGTTTGGTATTTACCTATTAAGTTGCATGAACTTTACAGAGGGTGAATACACAACTTAGACACGCAGTATTTTAAAACACTGCACAGTCATTAAAGATACACCCTATACCAGTGGTTCTCAACCTTTTTTGGCCCGTGCCTCACTTCACCATATTTTCAGAACGTCATTCCCCCCTTTCGTATTTCACACCTAAAAATCCACCCCCCGCCCCTACACAGTATACATAATAATGGAAGCTAAATTTAATAGCACATACTAAAACAAGTCTAGACGTCCACATAAAACGTGATTTGTGGGTCTACTTACTTTATAAAATGAATTTTAGAAGGGTGAGACGTACAGAACCGTACAGTATGAAGGGAAAAACAATATCAAGTAATCGGTTCTTGTATTAACGCGATCTTGAAATAATCTTAAGTCCCCCCCTGGAAATCCTAAAATTCCCCCCTGGGAGGGAATTCCCCACCAGTTGAGAACCCCTGCCCTATACTATTACATTTCTCTACATAATATATACAACATAGTAAGCTTCAATTTTGAAATAGAAGTAGGTAAATGCAGCCTAACAACAATCACAGCAGACATAAAACTAGATAATATTCAACGTAGCAAACATTCATAGTTGTAATGAAGCTAGATAAATCAGAATAAATGCAACTATCTAAAATAGCAGACAGATAATTGATAGTGTTAAGACTTAACGTAGACGGAAATGCCCCAAACAGCTTAACGGCTGCGGGCCATTGACACTTGGAATACGACACATCAGACAGAACACCGGCGGACCTATAGAATACTTGCAGGCCTGACACAATCTTCCAACAAGCTCAAATGGTTGACGTTGCTATACTTGCACGATTTGCAAGAGAAAACTACCTGTGGTTTGTTTTTCCTGAAATGTCATGGATTAAAACGTGAGTTTTCCTCCTTTGCAACTTTGGTTGTATACAAAGTTAGTTGCATGTCCTTTACATGACGTCGCAGTCAACCCTAGCAATTTTTAGGGCTGAATGTGATTTTCTAGGTAAGTTTAGATTCTGTAGTTTGAAAGTGCTTTCTGAACGACCGACGCTCATACCATTACTAAAAATAAACGCATGACGGTCTGCTTCCATATCTCCTACAACTGATTTCGAAACCGATATGGGGGATGGTGAATCGCGATCGCTAACCCATAACCACAGAAGGTGCCTTTGGTTGTTTGAGCTGCAAAAAGGGCCTTTGAATTGCGTAAGATAATTGGAAGAAAACGCATGTCTTTATAAGAAATGTCCAATGTCCTTATAGTTCCGTGTCACTTTACTGAGTCCGAAAACAGAGGTATGTGTCTTTTATTTATATTTGTTTATATCATCATCATCATCATCATCATCATCATCATCATCATCATCATCATCATCATCATCATCATCATCATCATCATCATCATCATCATCATCATCATCATCATCATCATCATCATCATATCATCATCATCATCATCATCATCATCATCATCATCATCATCATCATCATCATCATCATCATCATCATCATCATCATCATCTATTGATTTGACCTGTGGAGAACTCTGTACCCACAACAGTCTGTCTCAATAATTTCTGTGACTGCTGTAGGTTTCAAGGCTATTCAAATGGAGGTACACTTCTTACCAGTGATCGTACTGGTCGATAACTCACATGGCAAACGAAACAAGGGAAGACTGAAGCCACGCGGAATATGAGATTTAGAGATCGTCATCCAGTGCCTTGCCCGCTGGCGTGGGCGATCATGCCTCTCCACAAATTACGATCTCCGACGTCATGGATCAATTCGTATGTTGACTCCCTTCCGTGCCATGACACAAGACTGTCAAGAATGTTTCACGCTGTCTTCCTCTATCTCTCTTTCCGCAAATCTTTCTGGATCTTACAACATGTTCCAGTGTTTGTCTTCTCATAACGTGGGCTAAAAAAACGAGGACTGCCTCTTTCTCTGATGTTTGTGATAAGTTGTCTTTGCGACTCAGTTTTCCTTAAAACATCCTGATTGCTCTTTTTAGCTGTCTAACTAATTTCCGCAATGGCAAACTACTGAGCGAAATCTTGCCAAGCGATGTCCTATAAAGGATGTGCGGGAAAAAACAACTAATTTCCAACAGTCTTCTATAAAACAACATCTCCAAGGTTTCCAGGGATATTTTCGCCTAGAGAATTGAAAAAAAAAATGGTTGCATGTCCTTCACAAGACGTAGAAGTAAACCCCAGCATTTTAGCTGTTCATGATTCCTGGGCAAGTTTTACCTTCAGTAGTTTGCCTTTGCTGTCTGAACGACCGGAACCAATACCTTTTACGAAAAAAACTAGTACCGCTATGTTTCGAACCAGGGTATACGGGATTACGAATCGCGTCCGTAAGCCGCCTAGGATAGGTCCATATTAATATGAAAAACACACGGAGAAGCTAAAAGAAATAGCAAAATACAGGACAGCTTCGCGTGAATTTGTTGAGATGTTGATTTCTGAGATAAAATGCAGAAGAAGAAGAAGAAGAAGAAGAAGAAGAAGAAGAAGAAGAAGAAGAAGAAGAAGAAGAAGAAGAAGAAGAAGAAGAAGAAGAAGAAGAAGAAGAAGAAGAAGAAGAAGAAGAAGAAGAAGAAGAAGAAGAAGAAGAAGAAGAAGAAGAAGAAGAAGAAGAAGAAGAAGAAGAAGAAGAAGAAGAGCAACAACAACAACAACAACTACAACAACAACAACTACAACAACAACTACAACAACAACAAGTAGAAAAGATCCCTACTCTCATGTTGCATTTCAGAGTTCATGACACTGGAAGTTGAACAAAAATGATGTCGTGTGACATTGTTGTAAACTACATAGATACAAAACGTACAACACTGTGTATCTCATTATTAGATTCTGTATCCTGATAATGGGAATGTTCTAGCATTGTTATTTTCTTACCATTCAGTGATCTAGACAAATTTACATCACGAGTACGAGTCTTTATCGAACCCGTAAATTTAACAAAACCAGGAGGTCAGAATGTATTTCTCTCTTAAAACTATCTGTATGCTGATACCGAGGTAGCGGGTTCAACCCCTACATCGGTCTACTGGACTAAAATGTTGACTACTCGTCTATGGCTTGGGGGCTATGGCTTACAAGTACCTCTAAAGTCGGAGTGGGTTCGTCTGATGGCGAGGGACGTAAAAGAGAAAGCTAATCCACACACAAAAATCAGTCCAGTGCATCAGAAGTAGTAGCACGTGTATAGACTACACTTGAGTTGAAAACGAGTGAATGGGGAAAAAACCACATAATCAATTAATCCATTAATGTTCATTGTGTATGTAAAACCCTGACTTACACATTGCTTACGAGGGGGACATTTTTCGAGATATTCACTGACTACATGCTTGACTGGCAGCTTGCCGTCTTGACAGACGATAGTTTGTAAAATGGAGTTATACCTCTCCATAATACAAAGCCTGGGCTGAATTTAGAGACCATGTACTGCACTTCTATATACTTATATAAAAGAATAATACACGTAAAAAGAATATACTCGTCAGTAAAGGATCCCTTTCCGCGCCATGAGTCGAACTGAATATACGGTGCTTGTCCCCATGTCTGCATACACCAATCGGCGCTAGATTGTTACCTGGACCTGAGAGAATAGGTCAATTTAAAAAAAATATCCCCGCCTGGATAGGGATTAGAACACATGACCACTGGGCCGGCAATAAGTGATCTAGCCGCAGATCCAGAAAGAACTTAAACAAAATAAGTCCAGAAGCAGGAACCTGCAGTGGCTATGTGAAGCGCTAGGACCATCACAATTTATAGACCTGATTGCACCGAAGGCCATTCTTTTTCTCCCACAGCAAAGGACGAGAGTTTGCATTGGATACTCGTCAGTAGTGTATTAGGTAACCCAGACACACAATTCCACATCCAAGATGGCGGCTGATAGTTTTATGAAGGAAATATGGTTTTTTTTTTTGGGGGGGGGGGGGGAAATCGCCGACTCGGTAAAAATTTTTTGGCGGCTTGTGGGAACGAAATATCTGTGGGTTGTTGGCGGGTGTCTGTGAAAGTAATTAAGGTAAAAGTATTTTATGTTGGCGGAAATAGAAAGAGAGGGTGTGAGTACGGATGAGGGAGGGCTGTAAGTTATATATTTTGGTTGGACGTGGTTACGTAGGGTATATGAGCTGTTAGTATGAGTGGTGAGTGATGTATAAACTGCCAAGGGTGTGATGGGTCGTGGTTATACTCGACGACTCATGGGTAGAGGTGTAGATGGTTACTATCATCTGAACAGTGTGATAGTACTGTCTAAGTGAAAGTAAAGGGTGGTATGTTCATAGTAGCTTATTCACTACCATCATTACAAAGGAAATCACATAAAGTTATAATGGGTGTCATTTGATGGTAAGGGGTGGGTATTAGTGGTCAAGTAGGAGTGGTCGATATAGGGGTGGTCATAAATGTAATAAGAGGTGTTATGTTCACAGTTACACACTGGTCAAGTAGTGGTCAAGCAATGGTCAAGTAAGGGTCAAGTAGTCAAGTAAGGAAATTTTAGGGAAAAGTGATTGTAATGATATGGTGGTGATTAAAGAGTGGTAAATTAGTGGTCAACCAGTGGTCAAGCAATGGTCAAGTAAGGGTCAAGTAGTCAAGTAAGGAAATTTTAGGGAAAAGTGATTGTAATGATATGGTGGTGATTAAAGAGTGGTAACTTAGTGGTCAATCAGTGGTCAAGCAATTGTCAAGTGGTCAAGTGAATAAATTTTAGCGGAAAGTAGTTGTAGCGACATGGTGATGCTTAAAGGGTGGTAAATTAGTGGTCAAGTAGTGGTCAAGTAGTGGTCAAGTGGTCAAGTAGTGGTCAAGTAGTGGTCAAGTGGTCGAGTGACCACTTAAATTGTAGAGGACGATGTGCCTAAGATTATGGTAGTGATTAAAGTGATCGATGAAGTGGTCAACCAGTGGTCAAGCAGTGGTCAAGTAGTCGAGTGACCACTTAAATTGTTAGGGAAAGTACGTATAGTGCAATGGTGGTGGGTAAAGTGAGGAGGAATCACTAGTAGTGATAATAGTACTATCAATATCAGCTATACACAAGTACAGACACACTCACCCATAAACAAATACACAAAGACGGTCACACAGACACACTTGTACATACAGACCTACAACATCACAACTATACACAAGTACAGACAAACCATACCATTACTACTGTCACTGTCAACAGATATACACACGTGCAGAGACAGCACAGACACACTCATACTATTACTACTGTCATCACAACTATACACAAGTACAGACACAGTCACCCATAATCAATTATACAAATACACACCTACAACCACAAAGACACCCAAGTACACACATGTACACACGTGATACACACAAATACAAAGACAACCAAACACACACACACACACACACACACACACACACATACACACATACAGATACAGAAGTACAGACAAACCATACCATTACTACTGTCACAACAACAGCTATACACAAGTACACACCCATAATCAAATACACAAACACACATACAAACACAAAGACAACCATACACAGACAACCCATACTATTACTACTGTCATCACAACTATACACACATACAGACACGTGTACGCACATACAGATACAGAAGTACAGACAAACCATACCATTACTACTGTCACAGTAACAGCTATACACAAGTACACACCCATAATCAAATACACAAACACACATACAAACACAAAGACAACCATACACAGACAACCCATACCATTACTACTGTCATCACAACTATACACACATACAGACACGTGTACACACATACAAGCACAAAGTCAACCACACACAGCCATAAACAACCACTCAAGTACAGACACCAAATATACACTAGAGACAGTAGCTGGCATATGTTTTTACCTCTTTCATATGCCCGAGTTCCCGCTAGTTTGATGTCTAGGTCATCCCCCAACTTTATTGTTTTATATTTTTGTCACTAACCCTGTATGTCATTGATGTTTTCTTATATCACTAAAGTGTTTTGATGAATAATACATTCTTTGATATATTGAAACCAAGATTTTTGTTGATTTTCTTTAGTGGCTTTCTTTTTACTTCTTGTTCCGAGAGACAGCAACAGTGACATATATATATATATATATATATATATATATATATATATATATATATATATATATATATATAGAGAGAGAGAGAGAGAGAGAGAAGAATAAACTATACAATCGAACAAAAACATAATAAAATAGAGAAACAAATAATAACATTTTCAAATGGCTTTTATTGGTGTACAACAATTAAAACTGGGTTTTGTTTTATGTTCCAAAGGGAGCAGAGGGGGACTTGATTATTGTAGAAAGATTTCTTGACTGTCGGTAGATTGATATAGATGGAGTGTCGTTGTTCATGTGTCTTGCGAAACTGTCACCGGTTTCAAACTGTTGTCTAGTTGTCTGGGCATATCAACAGGTTTTGCCATGAATAACCACTTGGGTGTAGAAATCTTGATCGTTGTAGACACAAAAATACGAATGGTCGTCTCATTTTATAACGACGAATTTATCTAGTTTTAAACAGTTCTAGACTTGTCTTTTTTAACCACGGAGTAACCAATCGAAACACGAGACGATCGTTCACGTGTTGTCTATGTCCAAAGAGTTGCAGGATACGTGACATGCTCGAACCGCGACATTTCATCAATAAGAAATACAACGCATACAGACCACAAGTACTGTTATTAATGTCTTGTAGCATACGGGTATTGTACACGGGTGATCTGTCCGAGTTTCGTTGTATAAAATGGATAATGTCGGCGTGTAATGGTGGCAAGCCAAACGAATCGAAATATTCAAACTGACCTAGACCATTAAAATATAGGGCGATCCAATGTGAACCAGAGTAAGCACTGGTGTCATTATTGACGATCAAAGCAGCTGGCTGTGTTCTATCAATGTGTCTAGGCAAATGATCTCTAGCGCATACGTTGACTAGTGGAAGGCGACGAACAAACAGATCAGACATGAGTAATTGTCTTAGTTGTTGGGTATCCATTATGCTATGTAATCTGTTAGCACTTGTCTCGTCTTGGAAACTTCTATGACCGAGTCGAGTTCGGCGTATACGATGACTTGTAGAGGTACAGTCGTTATAACGTCAAACTTTAGTTCTACTGACAATGGGCCAGATTTCGCCATTTCAAACTGTTCTCCATCTAATATACTGGGAGTCAGATCAAAACTATAGAGACAATTCCCTTGACTATAACTTTCATAATTTATACCATTCCTGACATCCTTACCGGTCAGACCAAGGGCCAAGTTGGTACTATGGAAAGCTCGCATGTACTGACCTGTAGTATAATTCATGGTTAAGGGTTTGTCTGTAACACTACGCCCATCTACCATCAGACTCAAATAGTTTAACTGATAATGATTGAATATGAAGGGGTTCGTATTCAGCTCGCCATTGAAGCAGGAAGCATTCACTAATCCGATCACCACCCGGGTCGGTGTCTGGCTGAGGAAAAGGTTATCTTGTGTGCGGGAAAACATACCTTTAGGGATAGAAAAGGTCTTTACCACGACACTTTTAAAAGGATACTTGGCATTGGATCTCAATAAGGCTTTTTCATGGGCCAGAGAGATAGCTGGATTTAACTTAGCTTTCCTCACCAAGAGGGCGGCGTAAGTAATGACACTTTTGTACCCACCATTTACATCCGTGGCAATCAAATTAAAGACGAATTTTGATGGGGTTAGTTTGATTTTAATATCGACACCATTCAACATGTACCGGTCCTGATTGAAAATGTCGGAATGTAGGCGCCCCATCATATCCAGAGGCACACTATAGCTGGCTAAAGATCTTCTTTTGGCTAGACCTGTATTGTGATCACCGTTTGTGTCTGCCATGTGCAAAGGAGTATCTTGATAGTGTAGAGCTGACGTCAGATGACTCTTTTTGGCCTCTTCACCATAATTCAGAAGAGCTTCCAAGTAGGCCCGGTACGGATACGAATTTTCACTCGGTGAAATAAGAGTGTCGTTCAGGGACACGTCTATTTGAGAAAACAAACTATGCAAATAATAATTTATAGGACCGACTTCGGCTGTGTTTGGTAGGTCGTCGCCATTGGGCAGTGTAACTTTGGCTCTCACTTGCAGAAAAGTATTAAACAAATCAATGTAATCTTCACCGACACCAGAAATGGTGAATTCGATGGGTGCCTCATAAGCTAAAGTGGCCAATGGATGAATCTCCACAAACTGTCCATCTTCCACGGCTGTCTGGGTGGGAGGCACACTAAACAGATCCAGACCAGAATGCAGACACTCACACAACTTGGGATGAATTAACGCCATTATGAGAAAATATCCGAATGTCCCGCTTGGTGGTGATGTGTCTTATGACTCGACGACTTTCTGACTGTTGGTTTTATTCTTTTACTGGGCTGACCTGGCGGGGCGGCTCGTTTTCGTTTCCTAACACCACTACCTGATTGGCTGATGTGTTGAGCTGCGCCTTGGAGTAGTCGTTGACCAGCATCTCTGGCGTGTTCTTTGAAGGACTCACCAACATTTCTACCAGCTAAGGCATCTTGAGCCACTTGCAGACCCGTCCCCAGTCCTTCTCTCAATAGGGCTTTGCCACCTGTCTTCAACCAAGGAAGAATTGTGCGACCAAGACCACTAAAGAAACTAACAATTCCATGACCTCGCTGACTTCGACCACCTACAAAAAACAGGGAGACCACTTCCAGCTTGATTGCAGAAATAGTCCTCGTATAGTTTGGGGTTGCGTTGGATTGGCACGTGCCTAACCATGGTTAGCCCAGATCAAACCGTTTGGTTGTTAGAAAATGTAACGTCACTACTGAAGTTCCACCTGTAAACGGGATAGGTTTCCCCTGCTCGTCGGTTATAAGAAGTTCAATCGTGTCAAATGAAAATCGACTGAGGGGTACGTAATGTGGCTTGTCATACATCCTAAATACCGAGGTTGTAGATCTGTCTAGAACTGGTAGTGTCCTCAGTAATGGTACCATCACATCACCAACCACCCGCGAGGTGACAATATCGGAATAGACGAGGACATTTTTTGTGCCCTGGTCTAAATCTACTTCACCCACACCAGACAGACTAGGTTCAGTCTCTGTGACATGTGTCGAGGGAAACTGTAATATTTCTGCCAACTTGTCACTAAGTCTAACTTCAGCCCCCTGTTCATATAACTGGAAACGAGCCTTATTCAAAATATCGTTATAAGAGAACATCATTCGGTTATGTTCTTGTAAGGCATCATCGAGACGCAGCCATTGCAGTTCATTGATAAATCTCTCAGCTTCGAAAAGCAATCTATTCAATTCACCAATGAATTTTTCTATTGATTTGTACAGACCAGGCGTCAGCGTAATCGTCATTGGTGGTTCGTCTAGGTCTGGAGGTGGAAAGTACTTTATCCACACCTCATCTGTCAAAATATTAAAATAGGTGTTGGGAAACTGAATATCAACCAAACCAACTTCGTACTGGGAGGTGAGCTGAATAGTTTGTGGTAGTTTGACAAAGAAATGTCCGGCGTTATTTTGGGGGTATATTTGTAATGATGCATTACTCGTCAGTGTCACGTAGAAACTCATAGTAGTCTATTCGAGGTCTGAGTGCTTCCTGATTCGAAAATGTAAAGTTAGTACTGAAGTCCCATCGTTGAATGAGAGTGTTTTACCCGTATCGTCAGTTAAAAGTATTTCCACCGTGTCGAAGGAGAATCGACTTAATGGTACATAATGTGGCTTATCATAAAGACGAAACACTGAAGGTGACAGTCGGTCCAATATAGGAACAGTCCTTAGTAAAGGAACCATGACGTCTCCAACTGGTCTCGCGGCTACGAGATCGGAATAGACGTAGATATTTTTAACTTCGTTATCCATCTCTAATTCTGTATTACCGTATAATAAGACAGTATCGTCTGATAGAGTCGAGCTGGGAAAACCCAATATATTCTTCAATCTGTCACTAACTTTAGCCTGGGCGCCTTTTTCAAATATTTTCATCGCGACTTTTTTCCAAGGTGTACCTAGCACGAATTTGATGTTTACTTTCTCGTCTAGTTGGGTTTCTACACACAACTTATTCAATTCCTCGATGAAAGTTTCAGGGGTGCTGAACGGACCCGGTGGACATACAAGGGTTATAGGTTCCATACCACTACCTTTTGGTGGAAAGTATTGGAACCAAATTTCACCAGGCAAACCATTAAAATACGAATTGGGGAACTGAATCTCGACCAGGCCCACTTCGTATTGGGTCGTTACATCAATGGTCTGCGGCAACTTGACAAAAAAGTGACCGGGTTGGTTGTTGGGAAATACCTTTAGTCCAGAATTACTCGGTAAAGTTATATAGAAACTCATAGTTTTTCTAATTTAGGATTAGGTAGCATATACCCCAAACAACTACTCATTAGAGCTACCCACAACTTGCCGTCTGGTGCGTCTGCGCTGCCTTGAGTCAGATTGAGCAAAGACACGGCAATTACGGCATATATAACCACCATTTGACACATAAATACAATCTCTGGCCTCGGTACACGTTGTCCAAAGAATGACCAGATCGATGTTCTTTCCCCCTCTGTCGGTTGTGGGCGCACCCCCATAGTTTCCACCCTGTCTTCAGTCACACCACTAGTCTCCATAACTAGCTAGTTGCGCGTCAGCTATCCAACTATTGAATGAATGGGGATAACCAAACCACTTCACTAAATACTCTTTCCCACCACCTCTCCTGGGTCTTTCTTGTAAAATTGTTTCGATACGATACACTTGCTTGTCTCCAACTAGTTGTATTTCTTCTCTGTAGAACGAGCCCTGTAGTTCCTCTCCCGAATCATCTTTTACCACATAGGTCACTGGACTGGTCTGGTTCATGCGACTGACGGTAAACAATTCTTCTGTCCACGAGGGCATATACCCTTTTTTAAAAGGTTGTTTGGGTTCAGCCATTCTGACTCGATCCCCAGGTGTAACATACACTTTTTTCGATACGTATGTCGGCTTATACAAGTTATCCCACACCTCTTCTTGATTACTATAGTTGACTTGTACAGGGGCCATGCGAATACTTCTGTGATACGAACCATTGTAGTTCTGGATCAATTTATCTATCACGTTGACGTAGCGCAGTGTATTGGTCTTGGTGAAATAACGCCACATTTTTTCTTTCAGGGTTCGATTGAATCTTTCCACTATCGCTGCCTTCACATCTTCTGGTAAAGAAGTGCACACCTCGATCTTTCAGAAATTTTAAGAAGGTCCGATTAACGAATTCCGAACCTTTATCGCTCTGAAAATTTATCGGTTGGCTATCACCAAAGATTTTACTCATAGCCACCACCAGCGCTTTCCCCGTTTTCTTTTGGATCGGGATAGCCCAAGCATATTTACTAAACACATCGATACAAGTCACTAGGTACGACATACCATCGTTGTATCGTTGTAATAGTCTCATATCTATCAAGTCGGCTTGAAATTGTTGATTTATACCACCGGTTATGGTCTGGCGTCTCTGAAATCGGCGACGGATCGGTTTATGTAACGTGTAGGTATCCTGATGACGTAACCATTTATCTATTTTCTTCAGGTTATTATTTCTTTTTAAGGCGGCTGCTCCACCATAGGCTCCGGGTTTCTTAGGGTCATAGTAATACTTTCTTAATTGGGCGGCCATTTTTGCCACTTGGGGGTAGGTATCCTAGTCTTCTTCTTGCCTCGCCTGAGTTTGTAATGGGGTGTGGTCTCGACTGTTTTGGGTTCGAGTACTTGAGCCGGTTGAATAGGTGTTGGTTGAAGAGGTGTCTCGGCTACTGGTGTCGGTACACTGGTGACGTCAGGTTTATGTTCCTTGATATATCTACTAGTCCCAGAGGCTTGTGTCTGTACTGTTCGAGTCGATTCAGATACCTCTGTAGTGTTTGCTGATACGCTCTGACCTTGTCACACGGTGGTAGATCTTCTGTTTCCAGGACTTGTTGCAGCTGACGATCCAAATCCTGTAGACTATCATTTAGTGTGTCGGGTGGTACATAGGGATTTTCTACCAACCGGGGATCGATCAAGATCATCTTCTTGGCCATTACAATCCCACCACGCTTTTCAACACATTTAGTATGGGGCCTAGTAAGGCGCCTATGAAACCACCTTGTTTTAGAATCTCTTTCCTTTTCTTGAGCGATAATTTCTTATGAGTGAGTGCTCTCAGACTGTCTTTGTGTCGTTGCAGACGCTTCTTCTGAGCTGGTGTTAGGGGAACATTACCTTTTAAAACGTTGTGACAGCACTCGCAAATTGATTGGACGAGATCCGGGGCAGCTGATTTCATTACTGCCTTCACAGTGGCTGGGTTGGTCTGACCCAAGAAACGTAACATACCCTCGTTACGTTTAAGGCGGTTAGACATGTTATTTGGGGACGTAGACGACTTGCTGCTGGTCGGGAAATATATGACTTCGTAAGCGGAGCTGATCCGGTGTTTCCTTCGCAGGTCAAATAACAAATACCCGTGTGGAGCCGATGTCGCGTCTTTAAAACTCTCTTGGACATATGATACACGGCCTGGATACATCTGTTTGGCGAGATTGGTAATCTGAGACCCGTCTCGAGGATTCTTAAACACCACTAGGTAGTGCGAATTCAGACTGATAGTTCTTTGTTCTTTATTCTTACCAAATAGGTTCTGTACTATATACATAACACTGAGGTTGCGATGATGACTGCCTGTAGTAAATAATTTAGTCACTCTGTCATCTGTCTCAGACATTAGATCATCTATGACTACTAACCGACGTCTATCACCTGTCCATTTATCCACATCTGGCAGACCTTCATTAAATTGAACACCCTTCATAGTTTCGTAGATGGGTTGCCATTCCCCATAGCACCATATAATTTCCTCTGGCAGGGGGTCTACCATGCTTGGTAGATGGGTCAAGAACCGTTGGACAAAGACGGTTTTACCACTCCCCGTTGGGCCCGCAATCAAAGCCGTAAAAGGATGTTTCCACCTAGGATCCATGAGAATTAATAAACAGCTACCTACTCGCATTGGTGTTTATAAACGCGTCGGATGATAATATTAGACCATTTGACCACCAACTGCACGCCAGTGGGTCTCTAGTAGGTATTGGTATAATAATAATGGACCCAATAGTCGACTTGACACAAGTTCACACCGAGGTGGTGAGTATGGCGTTGACTATTATTAGTTCCTACAAGCCCACAAAGACCAATAACTCGAGGTTGTGCTGCTTAGTACGTCAGATAGCCAACCAACACGATGTGTTATTCACGAGACTAGAAGTCTGTATCAACCCCGAACAGGTTTTCCCGGTCTTTGTTTCAATTGCTGACGAAGTCTTTGCCGATAACGTCATCAACTATGGGAGAATAATGATGGTTTTTACACTTGGTATGCGTCTGGGTATGCATCTGGTTAATAATTCATACAATACAGACGTGAATGTCCAGGACCTGGAGGAAAGCTTCGCTACATCTGTCGGTACGTATATGACTGATAAACTACATCATTGGATACTGCGAGGTGGATTGTGTAATTTCTATACTTGGTTGCAAACATCAGTTAAATAAATACATAATACATCTCAGTATGTGTCTTTATTTCATTGTCTGTCAGTGTTGCTGTCTCTCGGAACAAGAAGTAAAAAGAAAGCCACTAAAGAAAATCAACAAAAATCTTGGTTTCAATATATCAAAGAATGTATTATTCATCAAAACACTTTAGTGATATGAGAAAACATCAATGACATACAGGGTTAGTGACAAAAATATAAAACAATGTAGTTGGGGGATGACCTAGACATCAAACTAGCGGGAACTCGGGCATATGAAAGAGGTAAAAACATATGCCAGCTACTGTCTCTAGTGTATATTTGGTGTCTGTACTTGAGTGGTTGTTTATGGCTGTGTGTGGTTGACTTTGTGCTTGTATGTGTGTACACGTGTCTGTATGTGTGTATAGTTGTGATGACAGTAGTAATGGTATGGGTTGTCTGTGTATGGTTGTCTTTGTGTTTGTATGTGTGTTTGTGTATTTGATTATGGGTGTGTACTTGTGTATAGCTGTTGTTGTGACAGTAGTAATGGTATGGTTTGTCTGTACTTCTGTATCTGTATGTGTGTATGTGTTTGGTTGTCTTTGTATTTGTGTGTATCAAGTGTGTACATGTGTGTACTTGGGTGTCTTTGTGGTTGTAGGGGTGTATTTGTATAATTGATTATGGGTGAGTGTGTCTGTACTTGTGTATAGTTGTGATGACAGTAGTAATAGTATGAGTGTGTCTGTGCTGTCTCTGCACGTGTGTATATCTGTTGATAGTGACAGTAGTAATGGTATGGTTTGTCTGTGCTTCTGAATCTGTACGTGTGTTTGTTTGGTTGTCTTTGTATTTGTCTCTGAGTGTTCTTGTGTATTTGTTTATGGGTATGTACTTGAGTATAGTTGTGATGACAGTAGTAATGGTACGAGTGTGTCTGTGCTGTCTCTGCACATGTGTATATCTGTTGATAGTGACAGTAGTAATGGTATGGGTGTGTGTCTTTGAGTTTGTAGTAGGTGTGTATTTGTGTAATTGATTATGGGTCTGTACTTGTGCATAGTTGTGATGACAGTAGTAATGGTACGAGTGTGTCTTTGAGTTTGTAGTAGGTGTATATTTGTGTAACTGATTATGGGTGAGTCTGTACTTGTGTATAGTTGTGATGTTGTAGGTCTGTATGTACAAGTGTGTCTGTGTGACCGTCTTTGTGTATTTGTTTATGGGTGAGTGTGTCTGTACTTGTGTATAGCTGATATTGGTAGTACTACTATCACTACTAGTGATTCCTTCTCACTTTACGCACCACCATTGCACTATAGTACTTTCCCCTACAATTTAAGTGGTCACTCGACTACTTGACCACTGCTTGACCACTGCTTGACCACTTCATCGATCACTTTAATCACTACCATAATCTTAGGCACACCGTCCTCTACAATTTAAGTGGTCACTCGACCACTTGACCACTACTTGACCACTAATTTACCACCCTTTAAGCATCACCATGTCGCTACAACTACTTTCCGCTAAAATTTATTCACTTGACCACTTGACCATTGCTTGACCACTGATTGACCACTAATTTACCACTCTTTAATCACCACCATATCATTACAATTACTTTTCCCTAAAATTTCCCTAAAATTTTCCTCACTTAACCACCGCTTGACCCTTACTTGACCATTGCTTGACCACTGGTTGACCACTAATTTACCACTCTTTAATCACCACCATATCATTACAATCACTTTTCCCTAAAATTTCCTTACTTGACTACTTGACCCTTACTTGACCATTGCTTGACCACTACTTGACCAGTGCGTAACTGTGAACATAACACTTCTTATTACATTTATGACCACCCCTATATCGACCACTCCTACTTGACCACTAATACCCACCCCTTACCATCAAATGACACCCATTATAACTTTATAAGATTTCCTTTGTAATGATGGTAGTGAATAAGCTACTATGAACATACCACCCTTTACTTTCACTTAGACAGTACTATCACACTGTTCAGATGATAGTAACCATCTACACCTCTACCCATGAGTCGTCGAGTATAACCACGACCCATCACACCCTTGGCAGTTTATACATCACTCACCACTCATACTAACAGCTCATATACCCTACGTAACCACGTCCAACCAAAATATATAACTTACACCCCTCCCTCATCCGTTCTCACACCCTCTCTTTCTATTTCGACCAACATAAAATACTTTTACCTTAATTACTTTCACAGACACCCGCCAACAACCCACAGATTTTTCGTTCCCACACGCTGCCAAAAAAAAATTTCACCCAGTCGACACTTTTCCCAAAAAAAACCCATATTTCCTTCATAAAACTATCAGCCGCCATCTTGGATGTGGAATTGTGTGTCTGGGTTACCTAATACACTACTCTCGTCCGGCCATGCATTATCAGCATAACATCCTAACCATTTCACCATCCCTTCCGCTAAAGACAACATAAGTCCAAAATAAATAAAATAAACTTGCTCCCGTTTAAAGAGACCTATGCAACGAATTAAACGGTGCCAAGCCTGATACATTCATTGTAGTCGGTTGTCAGCAAAACCCAGCTTTGAGTGCAGTCTTTTTGTCTCACACGGACCGATTTTTCCTAAGGCTATGGATTCATAAGTAGGCTAGAAAAAGGCAGTAATCTCTCCAGATGAAGAGTTATTGTTTACTGGCGATGATGAACTGAGTTTGTACAACGGCCGTTAGCTCGGTCGGGTTTGTCACACAGGTACGAACAGGGAGACAGTAACCGATCGTCCTTAAACATTATCCCAGTGATTGATATCTTGTTTCTGTGTGTTATGGTATCCCTCGTGATTAACTCGTTTAGTTTGTGACATATTTTAGCTCGTTCTATGTTGTTAATACAAGTTCAAAAAGATTGTCACATAGCACTTTGGGGTGTGGAGTGTTAAGCTTTCACATATTCTAGGTCCCCACATAGGTTTTGGAGCAGCATTTTCCCTACCTCTTCACCTTTCTTCTTCTGTTACGTTCATCCAGTGTCTTTTTTTCGGTCGTGATTGCGTTGTGCCTGTTTGCAGCAGCAGAAATTGTCAGGTAAATATTTGTATAGGCTGGTTCGACCTCACCGACCTCACTGGTCGATTAAAAATAATTAATCTTCTGCTAGAGTTTGAACCCAGACCAGTGTCTTGGCAAGCAAGTGCGCTGACCACATGTGGGCTGGCGGCGATGTTTCGTCATCTTACACTATCAAAGAATCGTTAATCAGTTCCGTGTTCTTGTCTCGATCATGCCATGTGGTCAAACTAACCTGATATTTACTTCTCTGCCTCCCCTTGTTCTTTTCCCCTCAATATTACCAGTTGTCACCAAGTATATATCTTCTCACAACGTGCCCACAAATTTTGACTGTCTACGCCTAATTATGTTAACCAGTTTACGGTTTTCACGTGCTTCTTGTAGGACTTGCTCATTAATTTTACTGTCTGTCCAAGGCATTCTTTGCAATTTCCTCGGAAAACACATTTCCACTGCCATTAGGTGATTTTCAGCTTGCCTGCTCAGTGTCTGCGTTTCACATCCACCCCAGACAATGACAGTTACATGTGGAAAACTTTAGTAGGTGGGCATGCGACAGTAGTATATGCAACATCAACTCAATTAAAATAGTTATTCATAGATACAAATGGAGATACCAATGCCTGCTCCTGACTGGCATACGAAGGAGAAGAAGAAGAAGAAGAAGAAGAAGAAGAAGAAGAAGAAGAAGAAGAAGAAGAAGAAGAAGAAGAAGAAGAAGAAGAAGAAGAAGAAGAAGAAGAAGAAGAAGAAGAAGAAGAAGAAGATTGAGAGGATTTTCATCTGAGAAAATCTCAGTTGCTCATATCAAACCTACACATATATTAGGTCAAGACAGAATAAAATAGGAAGACATAATTCTATGCTCGCTATTATTTCCAGAAAACCTAAATTTGTCTGATACCTATTTTCCATGGTGGGTTGACTCAGTAACCGAGAATGCTCTTGTTGCGAAGACAACCTGCTACTATTTTGGGATTGATTTTGGGCCACGGTCTTCGTAGGCTAGTGCACTAACTAATATATCACCGCAACCCAAAATTATCCTAGAATACCTTATAACAACACAACTTGAGAATCCCTGATAGATCGCGTTCTTTTCAAACAATAGAATATTGGGGGTCATTAATCCGTAGTTATTTCAGGTACTATGTGTGGACTAGCTCGCGTTCTCTCATGAACCGGATGATCTAATTGTTCTGTCCGTCCTCTTAATCATTACAGACATGGTAAGTTGTACATTTGCCGCATTGTATCGTTGTTGATTTGTTGGTAGACTTAATGTGTTTATAATTATTTGTCAAGGAATTACATTTCGGATAAATAACAGAGATTATATATATATAATTACTAGAGCGAATGAACATCGACGGAAAAGATCTGCGAATAATAAAGAACATATATTGGCAGCAAAAACCAGCCAGCCATAAGAACAACGGCCTAGTAGGAACATTTCAGTGTATAAAGAAGGGCGTCAGACAAGGTTGTGTATTGTCTCCTGATTTGTTCGCGTTGTAAACTGAATATGTAATGAGATCTAAAGAAAATATACCATGGATCCTAGTTGGTGGACATAATATAAATAACTTACGTTATGCTGACGACACTGTCTTTATAGCAAGTCAGAACGATCTACGGAAATGATAGATGTAGAAATTGAAACAAAAAAATGGGCCTTAGTTTGAATAACATAAAGACAGAAGAAGTCATGGTGATATCAAAGAAACAAATTGTGCCTAAATGTGCAATTAAAGTACAGAACGTTATTTCGGGGAAATTGCAGAAATTAAGATATCTTGGCATACGGATCACATCAGATGGAAGATTACATTATGAGAAGACAAAAAGTGGAACATGTCGTGACAACCGGACAGATTTGCGGAAAGAGAGATAGAGGAAGACAGCGTGAGAAGATTCTTGACAGTCTTGTGTCATTGCACGGAAGAGAGTCAACACACGAGTTGATCAAAGACGTCGGAGATCGTAATTTGTGAAGAGGCATGATCGTCCAAGCCAGCCGGCAAGGCAATGGATGATGTTTAGTATATGTGTGATTAGAAGCTTTGGATACATGGTTTTACAGGAGAATGCTGATAATTCCTTGGATAGCCGAAAGGAACCATCTAAACGTTTCGGTAGAGGTTAAGATACAAAGACACGTTATCACAAACATCAGAAAGAGGCAGTTAACATCTGTGGCCCACATTTTGAGAAGACAACAACTAGAATATATGACAACTGGAGAGATTTATGGAAAGAGACATAGAGGAAGACAACGTCAGAATGTTTTGACAATCTTGCATCATAACATGGAAGGGTGACAGCTCACGAATAGACGCATAGCGACGGAGATCACAAGTTGTGGCTTAGCGTGATCGCACACGACAGTCGGCAAGACACTTGATGATGATGGGTCTGTTGTTAGATAATATTGGTTACTGCTTAATACTGGATCAACGTTCCACTCAGAAACTGTATCATGTTGTACGTAGATGATCATTGTTTCAAAGTGACAAATACATTCACACGCATTGATTGACACTTAAAGAAGGACAGGAAAGACGTAGAGATAAGAGCATATATATATATATATATATATATATATATATATATATATATATATATATATATATATATATATATATATATATATATATATATATATATATATATATATATATATATATAACAATGTTCAAATTGTGGACCTTTTCTCCCAACGTCGACTCAGCCTACAATGGCAACCAGAAAATGTCCTGGGAGAAGGAAAAGCGTCTGGCGTGATTCCATCAACCAAAGAGTGTCGTTTGGTCCATAACAATGTTAATGTGTTAATGTTGTTTGTCCATCAAGAATGATGATGACCATAACAATAAATGCATCATATAACCACGACCGCTCAGGACATGTGAAAGGTCCTCTATTATTATTTTTTTTTTTGGGGGGGGGGGGGGGGGAGTGGGGGGGGGGGGGGGTGTTGCTTTCCCAAAATTTAGACCCCAAAATAGTGTCAGAATATAATCTACGTATATAAGATGGTCATAACCATAAAGTTATTTCAGTGCATATCAATATATGCAAGATTATCGCGATTACAACCCCCCTCCCCTCCCCGCCTCAAGGCAGGCACAATTGAAAAACAGCAGCTTAGTATATGCATGGATCACTGCAGATTTATCTCTGTCAAATCAAGTAAACGACCCTGACCCAAATCTATAGACGTATAAGGCATATGGTGTTCTTCTTCTTCTTTCCTTTATCCAACTTTAGGGAATATGCCTTTAGCCAAATCACGCCTAGCCGTCTTATTTTTTTTACTATCTTTGCAGCTTCCTCCGTTTCCTTTCATTATTTTTCATCTGTCTGTAATTCACTTCTTCGTGTGTTTTAAATTCTACTGATGTTTTGTTTGCCGTGTCGGTTCTAGGCACAAGAGTGTTTAGTTATATTGCCCTCAGGTTTTCCCAGAATGTGTCCTATCCAGTGCCAGTGTCATTTCTTCTCCTCTTGGTTCATTGTGATATGCTTAGTTCTCTCCATGAGCTGTACATTGGTGGTTTGTGTTATACCATTTATTTCCACTGCTCTGAGCAGCAACTAATTAGATAGGGTGTGTAATATATTATTATTGGTTAGAACAAGAATCGCCAAGGCGAAGGTAGCCTTTTGCAAGATGGTAAAATACTGATTAATAATAAGATTTCAATTGCAAGGAGAAAAAAGAGCGGTGCTATCAAAGTTCCACTTGCCGTTTGCATTCTTATGTTAAAACATCTTCTGTGTTCCCCTAATTTTGTCCACATTTTTCCTATAGATGTAAGATTCCGCCTCTTAAAGTGAGGTTTTATCTAGCGATCGGATAGTTATTTGCTTAGTTTCATTTCATTATCTTTGAATTACCTCTACGAACTTTTAGACATAATTGTTGTGACCTCCCTTGTGATTAATTCATCCAGCATTTGATTACTTAACTGATTTAGTGCCGAAGTATAATATATTGCTATATGTAACATTCCATTTGGGCAGAAGGAAAGTTTATCGCCATACTAGGGTCATCGTGATATTTGTTTTGTATCACGGTATCTTCCGCAATGTCAATACTCATTGAACGAAAAATTACATGACAATATTTGTTCGCTTGATTGTGTCCCATGTTTGGTTCAGTCCTACTTTTATTTGGCCCTGAATCACGGATATATAACTGATAGCGTTGTCCCCATAGCTTGATGGACCAGTTGGCACCGGATGGGCAATAAGCTCATGATTACCCCTCCGACTTTACCTTCCATGACAGTTTCTGGTATCCATTGCAGCTTTGGTAGAATTATGAGCCCATGCTCATTACCTGTCATTACATTAAAACCTCGGGTTTCGTTGTCTTTGGTTATCGTCGGTTTCAGTTTTCGTCGATTTTGTTTCCACGAAAAATTTGTCTTAGTTTTCGTCAGTTGCTCAGATTTCGTCGGCGTGCCCACATGACCTTTCTACTAATTTTGCGAAAACAAAGGAAATCACTCGTTCTTCTGCTCAGTTTGGCGTTGTTTTTCGTTGTGTCCGCATCACTTGCTAATCATAAAATACTAGAGCGACATTAAGATTGATGAAATCGGCCGCATGTACGGGAAGTTGCCATGTCACGATAAGTTCCACTGTGGCAAAAATGGAAGCAATAACGGAGGCTAATATAGCGAAAGGCAGGAGTAGGCTAACGAAACAGAGATCGCAAACAATTGAAGATGTTTTCAAACAGTTATTTTTAATTTGGATAAATCAAAACCAGTTAGATGGCGAGTTTGTTTCGGAGGTAATCATATTTGAAAGTGCCAGACTGGTTTATGCCAATCTCATTAAGAAAATGCATGGGACGAGTGCTGGTGTACTTAGTGATATTAAGGTCAACATGGGACACAATATTTATTCTCCTTAAAATGTGTTATGTGTGTGTGTGTGTGTATTTTGGAGATTCTAGAACGAATTAATTTGATTTACACTGATTCATATGGAAATAACAGTTTCGGTTGTCGTCGGTTTCGGATTTCACCTATTGTTTTCGGACGGATTATGGACAAAATCCGAGGATTTACTGTACAGCCTATAATACCTTGCGCTGTACGACATGGGGTCTTGATCCTGAGAAATTAAGGGTGCCTGGCTAGTGCAGTCACTGTGAACTGTGCAGGTTAGGGTTTTATTTTCGTCAATTAAAAATGTCAATGTAAAAAAAATAGTGCCTTTATTTCCTTAATCATGATTAGGAAAGAAAGTGCAGGAAGGGTTGAGTTGAAATGTCTCGTGCAGAACCCTGTGGCCAAGTGCTATCTGCTCCTAGGTACAAGTTAATGTCCAAGGCAGCTAAGGCGGCCGGCGTGAGATTTACCACATCACTCATGAATGCGATTAATCTATATCTATAAAATAGAAAGTATGTATGTCGGTGGGTGGGTGGGTAGGGATGTATTGGATGTGTTCGATAACGGTCCATCCGATTGAGATGAAATTTTCTACACGTCTTCTTTTCATTCTCATGCAACTAACTGTCATAGTCTTTTAAGTGTAGAAACAGCTATTTACTTACTAAAATGTAATAATTAAATTACATGACTTAACATAAGAAAAAAATATATAAAGGGACATAACTTTTAGTAGCATTGCTATATCTTAGGTTAAGTCCCCTGGCTATAGATAGATAGATAGATAGATAGATAGATAGATAGATAGATAGATAGATAGATAGATAGATAGACAGATAGATAGATATAGAGGGTGGGATAGACGGAGGGAGAGACGGATGGACGGACGGGCAGGCAGACAGACAGACAGACAGACAGACAGACAGACAGACAGACAGACAAACAGACAGACAGACAGACAGAGACAATTAGATAGATAGATAGATAGATAGATAGATAGATAGATAGATAGATAGATAGATAGATAGATAGATAGATAGATAGACAGATAGTCAGACAGCCGGGCCGGGTCGTCAGACAGACAGACAGACAGACAGAAAGAAAGACAGTCGGGAACGGGACCTTATACGACTACTTATATGAATTAAATGAGATGCTCCCCATCAGGATCTGGGCGAAGCCAGGCTGGGTCAGACAGACAGACAAACAGAGAGACAAACAGACAGACAGACAGACAGACAGACAGACAGATAGTCGGGAACGGGAACGGGAGCTTATATGGCTACATATATGAATTAAATGAGATGCTCCCCACCAGGGACTGGGTGAAGCCGGGTCGGGTCAGACAGACAGACAGACAGATAGACAGACAGACAGATAGTCGGGAACGGGAGCTTATATGACTACTTATATGAATTAAATGAGATGCTCCCCACCAGGATCTGGGCGAAGCCGGGCCGGGTCAGACAAACAGACAGACAGACAAGCAGACAGACAGACAGACACACAGACAGACAGACAGACAGACAGATCCCCGCCAGGGCCTGGGCGAAGCCGGGCCGGGTCAGCTAGTCTTATATATAAAAGGCAATCTCCGTCTGTATGTCCTTTATGCGTTCGCGAACGGTCCATCCGATTGAGATGAAATTTTCTACACGTCTTCCTCTCATTCCCGCGCTGCCAACTGTGATATGCTTTTAGTGTAAAATCGGCTGCTTACTTAATTATTTAATTTTTCATTTTTCATTATAATTTCTATATAGCAAGGGGACTTAACTCTAGAAAGGTTATTTCAAGGGGCATAACTTTTAATAACTTTTCTGTATATCTTATAGTCATATTGTTGCATCGTTTTCAAAGATTTATAAACTCCTTGTCTATAGTTATGTACAGGCATATGAGATATAATAAATAATGATACAATCTTTAAGGCATTTTCAAAGTTTTCATAAAAATAATGCATAATGCATAACATTGTAACTCATCTTTTTATGCTTAAGAAGCTATCTACAGTCATGTAGGTGATTAGAAACAGTTTTCATTAAAAATAATGGATGGAGTGTGGAAGGATATTCTTTTAAGTTACTTTTTTTTTTGTATGAATTTAATGAGACGCTACCCGCCAGGAGCTGGGCGAAGCCACGCCGGGTCAGATAGATAGACAGACCCACCAGTTATCTACAGGCATATGCGTTATAATCCTCCTCCTCCTCTTCCTCCTCCTACCCTCTTCCTCTTCCCCTCATCCCTCTCCCTCCTCCATCCTCCTCCTCCCTCTTCCTCCTCCTCCTTCCTCCTCCCTCTTCCTCCTCCTACCTCCTCGCCCTCCTCCCTACTCCTAATCACTCCTCTTCTTTCCTCCTCCCTTCTCCTCCTACTTCCTCCTCCTCCTCCTACGTCCTCCCGCTCATCCCTCCTCCTTCTTCCTCCCTCCTCCTCCTCATCCTCCCTCCTCCTCATCCTCTCTACTCCTCCCGCCTCCTCTTCCCTCTACCTCCTCACTCCTCCTCCCTCCACATCTCTCCTCCTTCTCCCTCCACCTCCTCCCTCATCTCTCCTCCTCCTCCCTCCTCCTCCATCTCCCTCTCCTCCTCCTCCCTCCTCCTCCTCCCTCCTCCTCCTCCCTCCTCCTCCTCCCTCCTCCTCCTCCCTCCTCCTCCTGCGTTCTTCTCCTCCCTCCTCCTCCTCCTCTTTCCTCCTTCTCCTACCTCCTCCTCCTCCCTCCTCTCTCCTCCTCCTAATCCCTCCTCCTCCCTCCTATTCCTCCCTACTCCTACTCCTCTTCCCTCCTCCTCTCTCCGCCAATCTCTTCCTCCCTCCTCCTCCTCCCTCCTCCACCTCCCTCCTCCTCCTCCCAGCTCCTACCCCTCCTTTTTCTTCTTCTGCTGCTGCTGCCGCCGCCGCTCCATTTACCCAAGTTAATTGTTGGGGAAGATGTAAAGATCTTTCAAGTGCTCTTTCTAATGCTTTTTGTAAGTTGGTCTTCGTTTATCTAAGGTTGTTCTAACTGCAACCAATAAATGATTAGACAGACAGGCAGACAGACAGACAGACAGACAGACAGGGAGGGACAGACAGACAGACAGACAAACAGACAGTCGGGAACGGGAACGGGAGCTTTTATGACTACTTATATGAATTAAATGAGATGCTCTACACCAGGAGCTGGGCGATGCCGGGCCGGGTCAGACAGACAGACAGACAGACAGACAGACAGACAGATAATCGGTAACAGGAACGAGAACTTATATGACTACTTAAATGAATTAAATGAGATGCTCGCCACCAGTGACTGGGCGAAGCCGGGCCGTGTCACCTAGTCTTCTTATATATAAAAGGCAATCCCCGTCTGTATGTCAGTTATGCGTTCGCGAACGGTCCATCCGATTGAGATGAAATTTTCTACACGTCTTCCTCTCATTCCCGCGCTGCAAACTGAGATATTTATTTAGTGTGGAATCGACTGCTTACTTAATATTATTTAATTTTTCATTTTTCATTATAATTTCTATATAGCAAGGGAACTTAACTCTAGAAAAGTTATTTCAATTGACATAACTTTTAATAACTTTTCTGTATACCTTATAGTCATATTGTTGCATCGTTTTCAAAGATTTATAAACTATTTGTCTATATTTATTTACAGGCATATGAGTTATAATAAATAATGATACAATCTTTAAGGCATTTTCAAAGTTTTCATAAAAATAATGCATAATGCATAACATTGTAACTCATCTTTTTATGCTTAAGAAGTTATCTACAGTCATGTAGGTGATTAGAAACAGTTTTCAATAAAAATAATGGATGGTGTGTGGAAGGACATTCTTTTCAGTTACTGTTTTTTTGTTTTATGAATTTAATGAGACGCTACCCGCCAGGAGCTGGGCGAAGCCACGCCGGGTCAGATAGATAGACAGACCCACCTTTTCGCTGCAGTTATCTACAGGCATATGCTAGTTAGTTAGTTAGTTAGTCGACAGATCATCCTCATTGCACATCGAACCATTCAGTCCATAAGTGCTCGGATTCCCTCCTCAGCAAATCCCGCAACGTGTAGCGGCTAACGACACCAGTTCTGTGTTGGTTTTTAAATCTTCTTTGGCTTCCTGCGTAGTGTTCTTGTTTGGCCACCCCTCTTTTAATTTGCTGCTCTCGCAGTCTGGCCATTGTTGTAGATTCACAGTCATCACTTGGTTCTCGCAAAAGTCTTACTTCTCGTAGAGCATTCAGAATGTCGGCCTGGTCCATGGCGCGTCCGCCCTCCACAGTAGCCTCACCTGCGAGCTTGTCAGCCCGCTCATTTCCTTGTACTCCCGCATGCCCTGGCACGAAGATGAAACTAATCTTTGCCAGTCGAGACCGCTCCAAAGGCAGCAACCATTCTCTTCGGATCGACCCCTCCTCTATCCTCTTGATCATGTTCATTGAGTCACTAAGGAAACAAGCCCTAGTGAATGTCTGTGTCTCGAGCCATGTTATTGCTTTACTTACTGCCATGACTTCCATGGTCAGGCTACTTGTGGTTTCAGTGAAAGCACCAGAGTCCTCCTTCACAATTCTCCCTCCGGCCCGAGCTGTAAAGGCCCATGAGCTTCTCACATGTCGGACGACCGACCCATCTGTGTAGATGATCGCGTCACCGTCTAGCGAATTCTCGAAAATCAACGATTGTACTTCAGCCTCAACAGCAGCCGGATTTTCTTGTCTGCATTTTCTATCTAGTTGGATGCAAGCTGAAAAGGATGTGCAGAAGTCTGTTGGCACTTGCACCCACTCCTCGCCAGGTTCTAAGTCCTCAAGTGAACACACCTGTTGAAGAATGTCTTCGGCTTGATCCATCCACGACCGTCCTCTTTTTAACCTGCTGCCCTTCACCTTCCTAATTTCACTATGCAATGGACATCCAAGAATAATGCGCATAGCTTCATTCTGTATCCTTTCCATCCTTTCTATCTGCTTATGGCTAAGAGTCAGGATTGCCATTGCATACTCCAAAACAGACATGACCAACCCCTCGTACAGAAGACATAGATGGCGCTGCTCACAGTTTGCTGCCGCCATCACCCGCATCGCTGCCAAACCCCGCTTGGCCTTTGTTATCACCTGGTCTATGTGCACATTATAAGCAAGGCTTCGATCAAACCGTATCCCCAGGTAATTCATTGCCTGCGTTCTTTCCACCGTCTCTGAACACGGCATTACAGTTGGTGTTGGAGTGTTGACAATATGATTATTCAACGAGAACCAAGTCACTGTTGCCTTTGTTGGGTTGACCATTGCCCCAGCTTCATCACACCAAGTACTTATGCGATTGAGTTCGGTTTATAGTTCCACAGCAACCTCCTCTCTATCCTTCACCTGACGATACACTAAAACATCATCGCCATATGACAATGTCCTGCCAGGTCCTGTGATCTGCTCACTGGTGGTTCTCACTGTGTAGGCGTTGAACAGTACCGGAGATAATGGTGATCCCTGTGGTAGGCCAGGATATATTGTTGTTGGTTCCGAAGTCCAACTACCACATCTAAAAACTAATTTCCGTTGGAAGAGGGCTGCAGCGATCCAACTAAGGAGGAATGGACTTACGTTTAGTTCAAGAAGCTGAAACATTAAAAAATCCAGTGGTACTCTGTTGTATGCGTCCTCAAGATCAATCGCTGCAGCAACGGTTTCAGTGCCTGAGTGGAAACCTTCATAGACATCCTGGGCAAAGACTGCTGCATTGGTCCAGGTTTCTCTCTTTGGACAGTACCCACCCAGGGTGGGTAGGAAAGCACCTTGCCTCTCTAGTTGGCTTGATATTTTCCTGGCAATTACCTTCTCCAGCAGCTTGCCTATTGTATTCTGCATGGTTATAATTCGATATCCCTGAATTTTTTTGTGGTCTTTGTCAGGCTTCGGCAAGGGAATCAGATAGCTGTGTAACCATTCCTCCTTGATGCTAGCACTCCCTATACTGTTGTTGTACATGTCTGCTAGTTTCTCTAGCTCATTGTCGGTACACCTATTTATGTCGTCGTATCTTATGCCATCAGGACCTGGAGCACTGTTTTTTTATCGTCGAAGCACAGCCTTGATTTCTTTCACTGTCACTGTGTCTTCATCCGAAGTGTTCTGGGCCTTGCATCTGTCTGAGGTGACCTCCTTGGCCAGATTTCGGCCTCCCATGTCTGTCTGGTTGCTTTGCTCAAAGTAGCGTTCAAAGAGGGCTTTGCCCTTGTCCTCGTCAGTTCTCTGCCAGATGAGGTCAGCACCTTGGAAGTCAGAAATGCTCTTATTCTTGACTACACCACTCATGCTTTTATGTAGTCGCCAGAACAATTTCAATGACTTGTCTGTGCTTACTCTTTGACACACCTCTGCCAATTTTTCGCTTTTAACAACCTTGACCAGTTGTTTGAAGTAGCTTACTTTTGTGTGCATCTCTCTTTCTAAGTGCAAGCAGTGACTAGGATGACCAGCTCTGTTCTTCTTGGCATTTTGCCATCTCCTTACAGCACTACGCTGATCCACCCAAGCCTTCTCCACCTCGAAACTCCACCACGGTGGCTGCTCCCAGCTTTTTTTCCTGCCCTGAAACGTTCTGCGCTTGTCACGTCTTATTTTACTCACCACATCTTGCCCTGTACTGTCATACTGGAACGTCTTTACCTTTAGCTTGTGCTGCCTGGTTCTGCCTTTCTCCACCAGTATGCTGCACGGGTGGTGGTCGCTGCCATGGTGTCCTAGGACACCCCATCTACACACTGTAGTAAGTGAAGGTGAAACCAGCGCCAAATCAATAGCACTGTCCTCATCGCCCGGACGGCTTGCTGTCCTGGTGACACAGCCACTGTTGATACAAACCAGGTCGATGGTTTCCAGTGCAGTCTCGAGCTCCCCCCCCCTGTGTATTGGAGGAAGTGTTTCCCCATGATCTGCCTTTAGCGTTGAAGTCACCACAGAAAATAACATTTCTCTCGTGGACTAATATGCCACTTAAGCACTGCCACTTCTGGGCGTCCACACTGGCATTGCGGGCATAAACATTAACCACCACGAATGGTATACTGGAATGAACTCTCAACGCCTGTATTTGTATATCGTCACTGTCCCAACTGGACATGTCTAGCTCTGACGCCACCATGCTGTCGCGAACGAGAATCGCTATTCCCAGATGTCGTCTGTTGTAGAAACATTTGAAGCCGGCAATTTGGAGTAGCTGATCGCCCAGTCTCGTCTCCTGGAGTGCTAGCATACCGTACTCTTAGAAACAAAGTTCAATATACCATACGACGGGAAAAGAAAAATTACTTTAAGAACTTAGTAATGGATAAAACAAATAGTAAGGATATATGGAAGGCAATTAACACCTTGACAAACAAGAATAACTTCCGCAATTCTTTACCATCAAATCATATTACATGCGACCAATTCAGTGATTTTTTTCAAACTGACATAGACCAGATGAAGGCTTCAATACCTAATTCTCCTTGCAACTTATCTTTATTGTCATCGTTTTGCGAGAATAGATGCTCCCGCGATATTCTTTCCGACATACCGCTAATGACAATCACTGAAGTATTCACTTACCTCAGTAACCTAAAAAACACAACCTCATCTGGGTTAGATGGAATCAGCAATCGGATTCTCCGTTGTGCTGCGCCAGTGATCTGTATATCACTAACCTATGTATATAATCAGTGTCTCACCAAAGGCCACTTTCCATCAGCTCTCAAAATCGCCAAAGTGTACCCTCTTCTTAAATCTGGTTCATTAGACAATGGTCTCCCGAACAATTACAGACCCATTTCTTTACTATCATCACTATCTAAGCCACTAGAAAAACACATCCATAAAGTAACATTACAGTATTTAGTTCGCAACAAGCTTATTGTGGACAGCCAATCAGGATTTCGACCAAAATATTCTTGCCATACGGCCCTAACAAACATGATAGAAAATTGGCACCAGAATATAAACAACAACAGTCTATGTGGAACTGTGTTTATTGATTTCAAGAAAGCATTTGATATGATAGATCATCTTATTTTAATTAAAAAACTTGAGACAATGAAAATTGGCCCTAATGTAGTCACTCTAAAATCATCTTTTCTATCAAACAGAAAGCAAGTAGTATCACATAATAAATCTCTGTCTCAAACCACTACCTTCAATATTGGAGTACCGCAAGGCTCTATTCTTGGCCCTCTACTATTTGCCATATATATTAACGATCTACCTTTGCATCTTTCGTCGTCCTGCGATCTATTAGCAGACGACTGTACAGTGTACACAAACGCTGAAAACTGTATTTTACTTGAGTCGTATTTACAACAAGAATTAAATAATGTAGTTAGGTGGAGCAATTCAAACCGTATGCAAATTAACATCACTAAAACAAAATCAATGTTATTAACAACCAGACAAAGACTTCAGACTCTAAGCTCACACACAACACTTCAACTTCACATCGATAACATGCCAGTAGAAAGTGTAATTGAGCACAAAACATTAGGCCTAATCATTGATAGACACCTAACCTTTAATTCCCACGTTCAAGTGCTCATTAAACAAACAGCGAAAATAGTCTACCAACTCGCCAAAATTAAAAACTTCCTTGATGAGGACACAAGGAAACTATTCTATACTTCTCATATACAGACACACTTTGACTACTGCTCTACGATCTGGGACGGTTGTTCTAATTCAAACACCAAGCGACTTTACTCACTCCAGAAACGGGCCATGAGTCTAATTTATAGCAAACATTTAACTGACAATCCTAGCCTGTATAAACGCCTTCAGTTACTACCACTCCGTAAACGCCTGCCTTTCAATAAAGCTAAACTAATTCACAAAATCCTGCATCGGAATGCCCCAAATTACCTTTGGCCATTGTTTAAATATAATGCTAGACACAGTAAACGTTTAAATATATTATACATTCCGAAGCCTAGGATTGACTTATACAAAACAAGCTTAACGTACTCTGCAGCTCAGCTGTGGAACAATCTTCCACAAGAAATCAAAGGCATCACCAATCCCTTTTCATATAATCGCAAATTATTCGAACACTATCTCAATATGGATTACCTTCCCCCTTAATAATAGAGATAATAATAATAATAACAAAACCCTAGTATAACAGCCAGTCCCCTTTTTGTAAGCCAGTATATTCCACATGGCTAACAACAAGTGTCAGACCATTATCTAATATTACTGTGTCGTGTAGTTTTGATGTTCGCATTTTGCCAATGCCTTTATAATGCATATCCTTTATATTGTTGTTGTTCTCTGTTAGCCTTGAATGATGTGTGAATGAAATAATGTATGAAAGAGAGTGATAGAAGGGCAGAATGTTAGACGGGCCTGCGTGCCCAATTCTTAACCCGTTGAAAATAAAGTTTGTTCGTTCGTTCGTTCCTGTAAACTAGGGTTTCTAAAATAGAGCGCCGTTGTTTTACACTGGCACAGTTCCAATATAGAATACGGATATTCCTGAGTCCTAGTCGGTGACACTTGAGTCTAAAACGCCTCAAACCTCCACGCTTACCTTGCTTCTTTTTCCCTGCGCGGCTACCACGCCGCTTCGGTATGTTGACTGCTGACCGCACGAAGAACACACGTTGTTCCGCCATGTTGAAAAAAACGTAAACACAGACTGAGAACACCACACACGCTGCTGAAAATTAACTCAAGGATGGCTTCGCTCGATGCACGAACTCCGTAGCACCCGCGCAGATCTTGAGTAGAAACTCCTGGTTTTACATCCTGGCACACCAATTACACGCAAGAGATGAATAAATCCACCCCTACGCGAAAAAGTTAACGAACACAAAACAACACGACCGTCCGTCGCCATCTTGAAACCGGAAACAGGCATATGCGTTATAATCCTCCTCCTCTCCCCTCCTCCTCCTCCTACCCTCTTCCTCTTCCCCTCCCCCTCCTCCCTCTCCCTCCTCCATCCTCCTCCTCCCTCGTTCTACTCCTCCTTCCTATTCCTCCCTACTCCTCCTCCTCGCTCCTTCTCCTCTCTCCGCCTATCTCTTCCTCCCTCCTCCTCCCTCCTCCACTCTCTTCCTCGTCCCTCCTCCTCCCTCTTCCTCCTCCTCCTCCCTCCTCCTACCTCCTCGCCCTCCTCTTCCTTCCTCCTTCGCCCTCCTCCTCCCTTCTCATCCCTTCTCCTCCTCCCTCTCCTCCCCCTCCCTCCTCCCCCTCCTCCCTCCTCCTCCCTCCTCATCCTTCCTCCCTCCTCCTCCCCCTCTTCCCTCTCCTCCTCATCCCTCCTCCTCCATTCTCCTCCTCCCTCCTCCTCCTCCCTCTACCTCCTCCTCTCTTCACATTCCTCCTCCTCCCTCTTCCTCCTCCTCCCTCCTCCTCATCCCTCCTCCTCCTCCCTCCTCCTCTCTCCTCCTCCTCTCTCCTCCTCCCTCCTCCTCCTCCCTCTACCTCCTCCCTCCTCCTCCCTTCACATTCCTCCTCCTCCCTCTTCCTCCTCCTCCCCCTCATCATCTTCCCTCCTCCTTCTCCCTCTTCCTCCTCCCTCCTCCTTCTCCCTCTTCCTCCTCCCTCTTCCTTCTCCCTCCGCCTCCTCCCTCCTCCCTCTCTCCTCCCTCCTCCTCCTGCGTTCTCCTCCTCCTCCCTCCTTCTCCCTCCTCCTCCCTCTTCCTCCTCCCTCCTCCTTCTCCTCCCTCCTCCCTCCTCCTTCTCCCTCTTCCTCCTCCCTCTTCCTCCCTCTTCCTGCTCCCTCCGCCTCCTCCCTCCTCCTACTCTCTCCTCCTCCTCCCTCCTCCTCCCTCTCCCTCCTCCTCCCTCTCCTCCTCCTCCCTCCTCCTCCTGCGTTCTCCTCCTCCCTCCTTCTCCCTCTTCCTCCTCCCTCCTCCTCCCCCTCCTCCTCCTCCACCCTACTCCCCCCTCCTCTTCCTAATCCGTCCTCCTCCCTCCTATTCCTCCCTATTCCTCCTGTCTCCTGTCTCCTCCTCCCTCCTCCTCCCTCCTCTTCCCTCCTCCACCTCCCTCTTCCTCCTCCCTCCTCCATTTACCCAAGACAGACAGACAGATAGTCGGGAACGGGATCTTATATGACTACTTATATGATTTAAATGAGATTCTCTCCACCATGGGCTGGGCCGGGTCAGACAGACAGACAGACAGATAGATAGACAGACAGACAGACAGACAGACAGTCGGGAACGGCAACTTATATGACTACTTATATGAATTAAATGAGATGCTCCCCACCAGAAGTTGGGCGATGCCGGGCCGGGTCAGACAGACAGACAGATAGATAGTCGGGAACGGGAACTTATATGACTACTTATATGAATTAAATGAGATGCTCCCCACCAGGGTCTGGGCGAAGCCGGGCCGGGTCAGACAGACAGACAGACAGATAGACAGACAGAGAGACAGATTGTCGGTAACGGGAACGAGAACTTATATGACTACTTATATGAATTAAATGAGATGCTCCCCACCAGGGTCTGGGCGAAGCCGGGCCGTGTCAGCTAGTCTTATATATAAAAAAGGATCTCCGTCCAAATGTATGTCCTTTATGCGTTCGCGAACGGCCCATCCGATTGAGATGAAATTTTCTACACGCCTTCCTTTCAATCCAGCGCTGCCAACTGTGATATTTTGTTAGTGGGAAATCGCCTGCTTACTCAGTATTATTTCATTTTTCATTTTTCATCATAATTTCATATATCTCAGGGGACCTAACTCTGTAAAAGTTATTTCAAGGGGCATAACTTTTCTGTATAACTTATAGTCATATTGTGGCATCGTTTTCAAAGATTTATAAACTCTTTGTCCATAGTTATGTACCGGCATATGAGTTATAATAAATAATGATACAATCTGTAAGGCATTTTCAAAGTTTTCATAAAAATAATGCACAATGCATAACATTGTAACTCATCTTTTTTTGCTTAAGAAGTTACTGTAGTCATGCAGGTGATTAGAAAGAGTTTTCATTAAAAATAATGGATGGTGTGTGGAAGGACATTCTTATAAGTTACTTTTTTTGTTGTATGAATTTAATGAGAACTTATATGACTACTTATATGAATTAAATGAGATGCTCCCCACCAGGGACTGGGCGAAGCCGGGCAGGGTCAGGCAGACAGATAGACAGACAGACAGACAGATAGATAGTCGGGAACGGGAACTTATATGACTACTTATATGAATTAAATGAGATGCTCCACACCAGGAGCTGGGCAATGCCGGGCCGGGTCAGACAGACAGACAGACAGACAGACAGACAGACAGACAGACAGACAGATAGTCGGGAACGGGAACTTATATGACTACTTATATGAATTAAATGAGATGCTCCCCACCAGGGACTGGGCGAAGCCGGGCAGGGTCAGGCAGACAGATAGACAGACAGATAGACAGACAGATAGACAGTCGGGAACGGGAACTTATATGAATTAAATGAGATGCTCCACACCAGGAGCTGGGCAATGCCGCGCCAGGTCAGACAGACAGACAGACAGACAGACAGACAGACAGACAGACAGTCAGTCAGTCGGTAACGGGAACGAGAACTTATATGAATTAAATGAGATGCTCCCCACCAGGGTCTGGGCGATGCCGGGCAGGGTCAGCTAGTCTTATATATAAAAAAGGATGTATGTGTGTATGTCCTTTATACGTTCGCGAACGGACCATCCGATTGAGATGAAATTTTCTATACGTCTTCCTCTCATTCCCGCGCTGCCAACTGTCATATTTTTATTAGTGTAAAATCGTCTATTTACTTAATATTATTTAATATTTCATTTTTCATTATAATTTCAATATAGCGAGGGGACTTAACTCTAGAAAAGCTATTTCAATGGGCATAACTTTTAATAACATTGCTATATACCTTATAGTCATATTGTTGCATCTTTTTCAAAGATTTATAAACTCTTTGTCTATAGTTATTTACCGGCATATGAGTTATAATAAATCATGATATAATCTTTAAGGCATTTTCAAAGTTTTCATTATAATAATTCATAATGCATAACATTGCAACTCATCTTTTTATGCTTAAAGAAGTTATCTACAGTCATTCAGTGATTAAAAACAGTTTTCATTAAAAATAATGGATGGTGTGTGGAAGGACATTCTTTTAAGTTACTTTTTGTTGTTGTATGAATTTAATGAGACGCTCCCCGCCAGGAGCTGGGCGAAGCCACGCCGGGTCAGATAGATAGACAGACAGACAGACAGACAGATAGTCGGGAACGAGAGCTTATATGACTTCTTCTTCTTCTTCTTCTTCTTCTTCTTCTTCTTCTTCTTCTTCTTCTTCTTCTTCTTCTTCTTCTTCTTCTTCTTCTTCTTCTTCTTCTTCTTCTTCTTCTTCTTCTTCTTCTTCTTTTTCTTCTTCAGCGTTCCGAGCCATTGAGGTTCTTTGCTGCAAATACAATCCGTCTCCATTCGTCTCTCTGGTGGACCTTCTCTTGCCAGTCGTTGATTCCAAGTGCTTGAAGGTCTGTACATGTATTATCTCTCCACCGCCTTCTTGGTATACCTCGGGGTCTACGGTCATTTATGTCCTGAGTGTAAGCGAGTTTTGTTTCCCTATTATCTTCCATTCTTTCTATATGCCCCAGCCATTGTAGTCTATTAGCCTTCATGATACCAGTGATTAGCGGGGACTTAAACAGATCATAAATGTCTTTGTTACTTCTTCTTTTCCACTCTCCACTTTGTGTATCCCTAATGGGTCCAAAGATGCGTCTTAAAATTTTGTTCTCAAAGGTTTGTAACAAGGCTTCGTCTCCTTTCGTTGTACTCCAGGTTTCAGAGCCATACAGCACAACTGGTCTGATCAGTGTTTTGTATATTGTGATTTTGGTGTTACGAGATAGCACCTTTGATTTTAGTAGATGTTGTAGTGCATAGTATATCTTTTTTCCAGAGTTGATTCTAGTTTGTATTTCTTCCCTTATGATGTTGGAGCATTTGAAGATTGTACCCAGGTATTTGTATGTTTCAATTCTTTTAATGGTCATATTATCTATTTGTATGTGGCCAGAGTTTCTAGCCATTCCGTCTCTTGAAATTACCATATATTCTGTCTTATCTTGGTTGATAACCAGCCCCATCTGTTGGGCTTTTTCCTTTAAGTGAGTCAATATTTCCAATGTCTTTTGTTCACTTTGCCCTATAATATCTATATCATCTGCATAACCAAGCAGCTTGGATGTTCCTCCAATACCACATTCCTCCTTTACCTTCCTTACAACTTTCTCTAGAGCCAGATTGAAGAGTATCGGCGATAGTGCATCACCCTGTTTCAAGCCAGATGTTATTTGGAAGGGGTCTGATTTCCTGCCTTTATATGTTACTATATTATAAGTATCTTCCATGCATAGTCTGGTCATGTTGATTAACTTCCTTGGTATTCCAAATTCCTGCATAGCATTCCATAGACTATTCATATGGACACTATCATAAGCCTTTTTAAAATCCACAAAAATGTTATGGAGATCTCTTTTATATTCCCAATGTTTCTCGGCTATTTGTCGTAAGATAAATATCTGATCTATTGTTGATCTGTTTTGTCTAAAACCCGCCTGGTAGTCACCTAATATGTCTTCTGAATATGGTTTTAGTCTATTTAGTAATACTGCGGATAGTATCTTATAGCTTGTGGACAGTAGTGATATTCCTCTGTAATTTCCACATTGGAACTTGTCTCCTTTCTTAAAGATAGGTATCAATAATGACTCTTTCCAGTCATGGGGTAATCCTTCTGTCCTCCAAAGTTTTATTATTAGTTCGTATAGCTTTAGATGTAATGCATGGCCACCTGCCTTTATCAATTCAGCAGCAATTCCATCAGTCCCAGTTGCCTTATTGTTTTAAAGTCGTGTGATTACATATAGGATTTCTTCAAATGTAGGTTCTTCAATTTGTGGTTCGCATGTTAGAACCTCTTCCTGTGGGAAAATGTTACTTGGAGCTTCACAATTTAGTAATTCAATAAAATATTCTTTCCATGTGTTGCACATTTCCTCATTGGTATTTATCATATTCCCATTTTTGTCTTTTAAACCATATGTGTTTTGTTGGTGCCCTCGTTTCATTGACTTCAGTTCTTTAAAAAAATTATGGATTCATTTTTCTGGTGATTAGTTTCCATATCTTTGATTATATTACTCATATATTCTCGCTTCTGCTGTCTGACTATTTTTGTAGCCTCTTTACATTCATTTCTATAATGCTCTTCCTTTTGGATGTTATTGATGTCATTTAACCATACATGTCTGGCATTCTTCTTCCTAATGACTGCTTCTTCACATTTTTGATTGAACCATCTGTTCTTTCTATGCGTGGTTAACACACCGAGACATTCTTCTGCGGTAGACTGAATTGTATTCTTGATGTTCAACCAAGTTTGGTCAACGCTTTCCTCCAAAGGGTTTTGCAGAGTTTCAAGTTTACATTTTATTTCATCTGTAAATTTCTCTTTGACTGTAATGTCTTGCAGTTTTTCTCTGTTATATGTTGGGTGTAATCTTTGTAATTTAGTATAGAAAGCTCTCTTAAGTTTTATTTTAAATTTTGCTCCAACGAGGAAGTGGTCACTGTGGCACTCAGCTCCTCTATAACTTCTGACTTGCTGTATGTTTGATGCATTTCTGTTGTTAATTAAAATGTGATCTATTTGATTATAGGTTCTCTTGTCACATGATTTCCAAGTTTGTTTGTGTATATCCTTTCTTTGTAGTCTGGTACTGCTAATCTGCAGTGCTTTGGCTTCTGCCAGGTTGATGACTCTCCATCCATTATCATTTGAAGTTGTATGTAGGCTTTCCATACCGGCCACTTTTTTATTCGTTTGCTCTCTACCTATTTTTGCATTGAAGTCTCCCAGCACAATCAGGATGTCCTGTTTGGGGGTTTCTTCTATGACATCTTCTTATATGACTACTTATATGAATTAAATGAGATGCTCCCCACCAGGGACTGGGTGAAGCCGGGCCGGCTCAGACAGACAGACAGTCAGATAGACAGACAGACAGTTAATTACGGGCATATGCGTTATAATCCCCCTCCCCTCCTCCTTCTACCCTCTTCCTCCTCCACTCGCCTCCTCCCTCTCCCTCCTCCATCCTCTTCCACCTCCTCCCTCCTCCTCCCTCTTCCTCCTCCTCCCTCCTCCTCCCTCCTCCCTCTCCTCCTCGCTCTCCTCCCTCCTCCTCCTCCTCCTCCTAATCACTCCTCCTCCTGCCTCCTCCTACCTTCTCCTCCTCCTCCCTCCTCTCCCCTCACCTTCCCTCCTCCTCCTCCCTCATCCTCCCTCCTCCTCCTCCCTTCTCCCCCTACCTCTTCCTACTCCCTTCTCCTCCTCCTCCCTTCTCCCCCTCCTCCTTACACCTCCCCCTCCTCCTCCCTCCTCTTCCCTCCTCCTCCCTCCTCCTCCTCCCTCCTCGTCCGTCTTCCTCCTCCCCCTCCTCCTCCTTCCTCGTCCCTCTTCCTCCTCCTCCCTCCTCCTCCTCCTCCCCCCTCCCTCCTCCTCCCTCCTCCTCTCTCCTCATCTTCCTCCCTCCTCCTCTCTCCTCATCCTCCTCCCTCCTCATCCTCCTCCCTCCTCCTCCCTCCTTCTCCCTCCCCCTCCTCCCTCCTACTCCTCTCTCCTCCTCCCTCCTCCTCCCTCCTCCACCTCCCTCTTCCTCCTCCCTCCTCCTACTCCTCCTTTTTCTTCTTCTGCTGCTGCTGCTGCCGCTGCTCCATTTACCCAAGTTAATTGTTGGGGGAAGATGTAAAGATCTTTCAAGTGCTCTTTCTAATGCTTTTTGTAAGTTGGTCTTCGTTTATCTAAGGATGTTCTAACTGCAACCAATAAATGATTAGACAGACAGGCAGACAGACAGACAGACAGAGAGGGACGGACGGACGGACGGACGGACGGACGGACAGACAGACAGACAGACAGACAGACAGACAGACAGACAGACAGTCGGGAACGGGAACTTATATGACTACTTATATGAATTCCATAAGATGCTCCCCATTAGGAGTTGGGCGAAACCGGGCCGGGTCAGACAGACAGACAGACAGACAGACAGACAGACAGACAGACAGACAGATAGTCGGGAATGGGAGCTTATATGACTACTTATATAAATTAAATGAGATGCTCCACACCAGGAGCTGGGCGATGCCGGGCCGGGTCAGACAGACAGACAGACAGACCGACCGACCGACCGACCGACCGACAGACAGACAGACAGACAGACAGACAGACAGACAGACAGACAGACAGATAGATAGATAGATAGTCGGGAACGGGAACGGGATCTTATATGATTACTTATATGAATTAAATGAAATGCTCCCCACCAGGGACTGGGCGAAGCCGTTCCGGGTCAGCTAGTTTATATATAAATAAGGATTCTACAATATTCCAAATTCTCCCTCAAGAGTATAATAGACTAGATTCCTATACCTTTTATAACTTTATACACAATACTATCACGGGAGGTCACTATGTCTCTGTTAGTTATAAGAAAAACAAAACGTCCCCACTTCGGTTAGGTAGAGACGGTGGTGAAGTGGCTAAACGCCACTATATGTATATATCTTCTTTTTTTTGTTGGAATATCCTCTTGAT
Source organism: Cepaea hortensis (assembly GCA_963921405.1). Taxonomy (NCBI): domain Eukaryota; kingdom Metazoa; phylum Mollusca; class Gastropoda; order Stylommatophora; family Helicidae; genus Cepaea; species Cepaea hortensis. The sequence continues at coordinate 134,902,899 of OY992879.1, read as the reverse complement.
CACTGGCTTAAATTACTCCAAGCACACAATTCAATGCGTTTTCATGAATATTTTCACAGGTGGAGCCGAAAACATGATCATCGGGGAAAACCTGCTGATCGTCTTTTTCCTTAGTTTCGGTAAGAATGTGATAATTTTTGTATTTACTGATATGTGAACTGTCATACAACTGTCAACTGCCATTTACTGCCAGTATAGTATCTTGCGGTGTATGGCAGGGGGGTGGGGGTGGGTCTTGAGCCTGAGGCATTAAGGCCGCCTAGCTATTGGTGCAGGTTAGAGTTTCCTTTTTTCCCCCCATAGGGGGAACAAAAGTCCACATCTTACCGAGGATTCGAAACCGGGTCTCCCGAAGTAGAATCCGGCATTCTAGCCACTCGGCCAGCCGCTCATCTGACGACACACAGACATACACACTACACACACATACACACACACACAGACATACACACTATACACACACACACAGAAAGACAAGCAGATAGAAAGACAGACAGACAGACAGACTGACGGACGGACTGACGGACAGGTGTAAGTAGGTAGGTAGGTAGGTTGCTAGATAGATAGAAAGATAGACAGACAGATAGACAGACAGACAAATAGATAGATAGATAGATAGATAGATAGATAGATAGATAGATAGATAGATAGATAGATAGATAGATAGATAGATAGATAGATAGATAAATAGATAGATAGATAGAACTTTATTTTCAAAGGGTAACAAATTGGGCACGCAGGCCCATCTTACATTCGTCCCTTCCAATCACTCATCTTTCGTTCATCAGTGCATAGTGCATTCACATAGGAAAAACACATTGTCAAATGAATGTTGTAAACATAAACAATGCATGTTTCCATGTTATGAGGCAAAACTCCTCCGAAGTCGGAGAGTGTCTGCCTGTACGGCGAGGAGCCACCAGTCTGCACACCAATAAGCCAGACATTGGACAACGGATACTCACGCAAACCTCAGGTCCTGTATGACATCACACTGATGTTGGACAACAGGATGCCTTCATCCGACATACAGGACTTCGCGTTGGAGCTCAAGTCAACGAACACAAGCAAGCAAGCATGAGACAAAACCCCCACCCACCCACTCATCCCCTATCCATCCGGTTTGCCCCACTCACACATCCACCACCCAACCACACACATACCCACAGGCAAATACATTCCCCCATCTATCCACCCATCCCCCAACCCACACATCCCACACACACCCCCACATACACCATCTCCCCACCCACACACACACATCTACCACCCACCACACATCCCTCCACACACATCCCTCACCCACCCACACACAAATCCAGGCACACGTGCATGCATCCACCCATCCATTAGCCACCCACACATCCCCCACCTTCACACATCTCCCCACCCACACGCACACATGCCCCACCCATCCAATAATCTACAAACACTCACCGACCCAATATCCTCCACCACCCACCCACACATCCTCCAACCACATATCCAACACCCGCACACACATATTCCCGCCAACTCAATATCCCGCACCTATCCACACACAAAACACGCACCCACCACACCCCCCCACTTACACACACCCCCACCCATACAATCTCCCCCACCCACACATCCCGCACCCACACACACACATCACTCACGCACACACATACATCCCCCATCGACCACACATCCCTTCACCTATCCACACATCAACCATCAACCCACACACATCCCCCACACAAGACCCCTCCACACATACATTCCCCACCCCCCCCCCCCACACACACACACGTCCCTCATATACACACCCACACACACATCTTCACATCTAGACACATACATTATGCCTCACATGATCACTTCAACTAATAAGAACAAACTCCCACACTTTACATACAGTTGAGACACTGACGATTGTCGTGAGCATTCTCGCAAAAATTTTAAGAAATGGAGAAAAAATTGTACATATGCATTGTGTAGCGTAAAAATTAGTGATGCAATTCAACTCTCTCTCTTTTCTCTATCACTCTCTCTCTCTCTCTCTCTCTCTCTCTCTCTCTCTCTCTCTCTCTCTCTCTCTCTCTCTCTCTCTCTCTCCCCCACTCACTAACTCCCTCACTCACATTACAGTAATGTTATATTATACATGATAAAATCAAGTGGCATACAAAATGATAATATGAAAGATGAGAATACACAAAAATATGTAATGGCTTGTTACAGGACATACGTACGCTCAACTCTCTCTCTCTCTCTCTCTCTCTCTCTCTCTCTCTCTCTCTCTCTCTCTCTCTCTCTCTCTCTTTCTTACACACACACACACACACACACACACACACTCACACTCATTAACTCTCTCTCTCTCACTCATACTCCCTAACTCTCTCACTCACTCTACAGTGATGTACATGTGTTCATATTATAAATGATAACATCCATTGGCATTCAAAATGATAATATGAACATGAGACTACACACAAAATATGGAATAGCGTGTTACATGACATGCGTGAGCTCAAATCTCTCTCTCTCTCTCTCTCTCTCTCTCTCTCTCTCTCTCTCTCTCTCTCTCTCTCTCCTCACCAACACACACACACACACACACACACACATTATAACATCCATTCTCTCCATTCTCCCACTGTCTCTCTCTCTCTCTCTCTTTCTCTCTCTCTCTCTCTCTCTCTCTCTCTCGTTCGCTCACTCGCGCTTTCTCTTTCACTTGCAATCACCATTTCACCCATTAAGTCACTCTCTCCATCTTTCATTCACTCTATATCACACTCTCTTTCACTCTCACTCACACACAGACAGACACACACCCTCACGCTATCAAATACACACTCCCTCGCATACACAAGAAAGCATATACACATACACACACGAGCATATACACACTATACACACGCAAATACACACATATACCCACGCACACATACACACATCCACACCCATACACACATACTTACACATACTTACACACACGTACACACACATCCCCACACACATAAACTGCATGCATGCACACACACTCACAAACATATGCACATACATACACGCACATATGCACATATACACACGCACATACATATAAACACACACACACACACACATGTACACACACATAAATACACATATAAACATACTCACACACAAGCACATACATACACGCATTTACACACAATTACACATACACACCCATACGCACATTCAAACATGCACATACATACACTCACATACACATATGCAAACACACACATATACATATACACATATGGAAACACTACACACGCCCACCCTTCCACCCATACACTTACTCACACATACACGCTGCCTCATATAATCTCACCCTCTCACTCACACTCACTCATTTACTCTCTAAACCACACTAACTCACTCTCTTACTTCCACACACAGACAAGTACACCGACACACACACACTCATCCTCTCTCTCTCTCTCTCTCTCTCTCTCTCTCATTCACTTCTCATGCACTCTCTCACTCACCCACTGTATCTCTTTTATACACTCATTTTCTCTCACACGCACATACACATATACTCACAAATTCTTCCCCTCACTCACTAACTCATTCTCCCTCACTCACTCGCTGGCTCTCTAACTCACACTCACTCACTCACTTTCTCACTCTCTCACACAGACAGGCAGGCTCACAACTCAACCTCTCTCTCACACTAACTCATTCTCTCGCTCAACTCTCACACATACGTGCACACAGACATTCACTTACTCTTTCATTCACGCAGGCACACGCGCTTACATACTCTCTCACTTTCTCTGTCTCATACTCACACTCTCACTCACACTCTTTCTCATTCACTCTCTCACCCCTCTCTCACTCACACAGTGAAAAACGATAGTGAAAAATGATAGTGAAAAAATGATACCAGAAAGTGACTTATGGAGCCATATAGTCGGTATGAAGTAAGTATTTAAAGAGTTTTCAGTTGAATGTGTAGGGACTCATTGGCGTTTTCAGATCTGGTGGAAGGCTATTCCACAAATGAGCACCAGCATACGCGAAAGTTGTTTTGTATAAGTCCAATCTAGGTTTTGGAACCTGTAATAAATTTAAGCGCTTACTGTTCATTGCATTAGATTGAATTAACGGTAGAAGATACTCTGGGGTATTTTCAGATATAATTTTATTCACTAATTTGGCTTTGTTAAAAAGGAATCGCATTCGAAGTGGAAAAAGTCTTAGATGACTATATAAGTTATTACTTTCAATGTGCTTTATGCCAGAAACTAGACGTATAGCGCGGTTTTGAAGCGAACACAGTCGTTTCATATTAGATTTAGGGCAACCATCACAGGGGCAGATAGATAGATAGATAGATAGATATATAAATAGATAGATAGATAGGTAGGTAGATAGATAGATAGATAGATAGATAGATAGATAGATAGATAGATAGATAGATAGATAGATAGATAGATAGATAGATAGATAGATAGATAGATAGATAGATATAACGGACTTTATTTTCAAAGGGTAACAAATTGGGCACGCAGGCCCGTCTTACATTCGGCCCTTCCAATCACTAATCTTTCGTTCATCAATAGTGCATATTACATTCACATAGGAAATTTCATTGTCAAATGAATGTTGTAAAGATAAACAATGCATATTACCATGTTATGAGACACATCCCCCACCCACCCACCCACCCCCATCCACCCACATCCCCCACCCAACCACACACACCTCAGGCACACATACATGCTCCCACCCAACCACCCAACCCCACACCTATACATCTCCCCACCCCCACACACACATCTCCCAACCACCACACATCCCCCACACCCACACCCCCACCCACCCACACATACCTCAGGCACACATACATCCTCCACCCACACATTCCCAACCCACACATATCTCACTACCCACACACATATCCTCCACCCATCCGATAACCCACAAACAATCACCCACCCAAATTTCCTCAACCACCCATACTTCCCCGACCACCTAGCCAAAATACATCCCCCAACCACACATCCCGCAATCACACATACTCCACCCACACACACATCTCCACGCCAAGTCACACATCCCACACCTACCCACACACAAATCTCGCACCGACCCACACAATCTCCCTCCCACCCACCCCGAATCCACCCACACACCCCACCATCTCCCAACCCACATACTCTCACCCACCCAAACATCGTCCACCCACCCACAAATTCTCGACCCACTCACACATCCTCCACCCACCCACACATCCTCCACCCACCCGTCCCTCAACCACACATCCCTTAACCACACATCTCTTAACCATACCCCCCCCCCCCCCCATACACACATCCCCACTCAAACACACACATCTCCTCACCCTTACACATATCCCTCACACACATCCCCACCCACAAACACATCTCCAATCCACAAAACACACTCCAACACCCACACATACCCACCCACACACACATCCGCCACCCATACACTCATCCCCCACATATCCCCCACTCATGTACTTATCCCTCAACAACTCACACCCAAATATTCACCAGCCACTCATCAACACATACATATCCCATCTACCCACCCACCCTCACACACCATAACCACCCACCCAGCCAAACACACATCCCCACCCTCAGACACATCCTTCACCCATCCGCACATACACACCCAACCATACCTGCCACCCACCCACACACACACACACACACACACACATCCCTCACGCACACCCATCTCCTCTCTCACACAACACCCCACCCATATACACATCATCCACCCACAGACACATCCCCACACACATCACCAACACATTTCCTACCCACCCATACATCTCGCACATACAAACACCCTCACCACCCACAAACATATCCTCCACCCACCCACTCTTACCCCACCCACCAACATACACACCCACCCAAATAGACATAACCCAATCGACACACACATCTCCCACACCCATTCACCCACACATCCCTCACCCACCCACACAATATTCCCCACCCACACAACTAACCACTAATACCCACACATTTACAACCATCCACCTAAACATCTTACACCCTTACACACATCCCTCATCCACACACATATCCCCACACCCACACCAATCCCCCACCTACACACATCTCCCCACCCACTAACATATCCCCCACACCCACATCCCACAAACCTACATCCCCAACCAACCCACACACTCACATCCAAGGCACACATATATGGCGCCACCCACACATCACCCACCTACACAATCTCCCCACCCACACACAACCCCCACCTACACAATCTCCTCACCCACACACATATCCCCAGCCCATCCCATAACCCACCAACAATCACCCACCCACATACCCTCCTCCACCACTAGCAACCACCCAGCCAAACACATATCCCCAAACAACACATCCCCCACCAACACACATCTCCCAGCCAAACCAGACATATCGCACCTACCCACACACATATCCCGCACCCACCCACACAATCTCCCTCCACCCACACATCCCGAGCCCACCTACACACACACATCCCCCACTATCCCCAACCTACTAGTACTAACAAACACCCACACTTTACACACACATACAGTGACGATTGTCGTGAGCATTCTCGCAAAATTGTAAAAAATGGCGAAAAATTGTACATATACATTTTGTAACGTAAAAATATGTGATGCAATGCAACACACACTCTCTCTCTCTCTCTCTCTCTCTCTCTCTCTCTCTCTCTCTCTCTCTCTCTTACACACACACACACACACACACACACACACACACATACACACACATACTCCCTCACTCACACTACTCTACAGTAATGTGCATGTATTCATATTATACATGATGAAATCAAGTGGCATACAAAATGTAACCTCGTAATATGAAAAATGAGAATACATAAAAAATATGGAATAGCATATTATATGACATGAGTGCGCTCGACTCTCTCTCTCTCTCTCTCTCTCTCTCTCTCTCTCTCTCTCTCTCTCTCTCTCTCTCTCTCTCTCTCTCTCTCTTTCTCTCTCTCTCTCTTCTTTCTTAAATACACACATACACTCTCACAGATAGATAGATCGAACGAACGAACGAACAAACGAACGAACTTTATTTTCGAAGGGTAACAAATTGGGCACGCAGGCCCGTCTTACATTCGGCCCTTCTAATCACTTTCTTTCATTAGTGCATAGTGCATTCACAAAGGAAATATATATATATATATATATATATATATATATATATATATATATATATATATATATATATATATATATAGAGAGAGAGAGAGAGAGAGAGAGAGAGAGAGATGGAGGAAAACATCATGAGAGGGGATGGAAGGGAGAAAAAGACGGTCATGCCAGTCTTATAATTCATGTGTGCATGTTTGAGAAGAAAAACCAAACGCCTGTTCTGATGTTGTACTAGTTAGATGTCTATTATTTACAGGACATTGCAATCAACCCCATCATCTATGTGCTGTTTTTGATTTTCTATGCAAGTTTCAGCTCATTAGTTTACCATTGCTTTCTAAACGGCCGACATTCATACCATTATCAAAATCAACGCAGTGCGATCTACTCCAAAATCGCCTGCGGCTGACATCACGCCGGATATGTTTCGATTATGAAACTGAGTTTACTCCTAAGCATCATTATTTTCGGGGTCTTGATATGCCTTTTATACTGTTTAGAAATCCTGTCTCAATATTAACGATTGCCTTTTCTGGATCAGTGTTTAAAAGAAAATGAATGCTAGACTTCTTTGTGTAGAAAGTCCTTGATCAGTTGTGAATCGTTAGGGATACTGAGCAGTAACTTCTAATTCCGAAGCATTGGCGTTCATGTCTGCTGTTTCCTCAAATGATTTTCCACCCATCCGTGGAAGGTTGGTGTAGTCACTGCCCTCCCAGTTACTAGATTTATTCTCATTAACTTGGTATTTTTCCTGTAGGCTTTTAAACCGAATTGTTGTTACCACCCATCCGATGTTGATAGCTTATCTTACATCTGATTTCGTGTGTGAGACAGGAGGAATATGTCATCAGCAAGGTCCAGCTTTGTCAGTGTTGTCCAATGAATTCTATTTCTGGCAGTGCTTGTTGTTATCTTCATAATCCAGTCACAGCAGTATTTCAATATTAATCTTGTTCAGAAATATCCACACAATTAGCAAATTATTAATTTATGTTTCTTTGCTTTCCCTCAGTATTGAGACAGTGCTATTCGCTGTGTGACTCTAAAAAGCTCACAGAATGGACGGGAGTCATCGCCAGTCCAGGAGTACACACTGGAATATACGAAAACAATATGGACTGCAAATGGGAAATCAAGGTTACTCGGGGCAGCAAGGTTAAGATCACTTTTGAATTGTTTGACCTCGAAGAAGGGTGCTTGGATTATGTTAAGGTAAACTTTATTGTCATTTGTGCAGTTTAGGTTTTCTACAAATCAACCAATGCGGTGTAAAACTGAGGGAACACGACACAGCTCTATATCCAAAATTTCATCACATCGAGGGAAAAAAAAAGCAGAAACACACAGGGTTAAAATCACTTCATGTGAGATGCGATATATAAGAAATGCAGCGTGAAAAACTAAGAAGAGAGTTGAGTTGAGTTGAGTTGAGTTAAGAACCGATATCACTGCACTCAGGACATTCCCATACGTGCTCCTTCCCCTCGTTCAACAGCCAGCGAAGAGTCATACTACTAATCGTTCCCACCGCTATCTGATTAAAGGTTATCCTGGTTTTCCCTCTCAGTTTTGAGATTCTTCTAGAACCCCTACCGATCCCCGCAATCTCATTCTTTCCACATATGGGTTCTCAATCTGTTCCTCCGCCTTCTCCACCGGGTCCCATATCAGCCAGTTCATTCCCTCGTACACCAGAATGGCCAGGGCAAAATATCCATACAATTATCACGATCTGTGACCCCTGAAGCGACGAGAGCCATTCCACACGAAACATTCCTTTCTCCACCTTGCTAGGCATACTCTTTGAATCCGTAATGAATACAATGTGTGTTGCAGTAGTCTCCTTTAGCCACTGGAATGCCCCTGTTACTGTCTCCACCTCCATTCTCATGCTGGAGGTCGTAGTCTCATATGCCATACTCTTTTTTCAAGACTCGCCCATTAGCCTTTGCAATAAAGTCCCAGCCACTACTCCTGTTTCTCACCACTGATCCATCGGTGTAGATGACTATGCCACTTTGATGTGTGTTGCTCTGGATCAGCTGTTGCACTTCAAACTCAGTGCGACCCGCTGCCCATTCTCTGCACTCACGACCCAGTGTTATGATTACATTGTGCCAGTCCGTCATGTCTTCCGGAACTTCCATCCACTCTCTTTCACGCTTGATGGTCTCTAGATCACACACCTGACTTATAGAAAGTTCTGCCTGTGCCATCCAGGACATGCCTCGTCTTAGTCTACAGGGTGATCCCTATCTGCGGCAACTCTCAGGTACCATTTGGCCTGAAGGACCCTATGCCTATCCGTCATTGTAGGTAGCGCCAGGATATGCCTCATGCATATAATTGGTGTGTCCTTTGTGCACCCCAGGATTAACCGCATGGCAGCATTCTGGATGCGCTCGAACCTTTCAAGCTGGCTCTTTGATACTGTCAGCATCCCCAAACCATACTCAATGACAGAAATTATTAACTACTGATAGAGCCTGTAAGCATCCTCTGATCTACCCCGGCTGCTGCCATAGCCCTCAACGCATTAAGTCCGCTACCAGCCTTCACCACCAAAGCCTCCACATGATCCTTAAAAGACAAACACCTGTCAAAGGTGATACCCAAGTACTTCAATTTACTCTCTCGACTAAGAGGACATCCATTCAACATAATACCTGGGACGCCAGCCTTGAAGATGCGGTTATCCAAGGAGTACCACACAACCGATGCCTTCTCTGGGTTTATAATGGACCCTGCGTCCCTGCACCACTCCGCCACCCTGTTTACCGCCACCTGTATGTCTTTCGCCAAACTGGCCCTGTCTCTGCCCTGTCTGTACACCAGCACATCATCTGCAAATGTCAAGATTCTACCCACACCTGGTGTCTCAATAGCTGCGATTATGCTGGTGTAGACATTAAAGAGCACTGGGGACAAGGCAGATCCCTGCGGCACCCCAGGTGTAATAGTACAGGGGTCAGAAGTCCAGGAACCCATGCGCAATGCAACTTTACACTTATAAAGGACTGCCGCAACCCATCTAACAAGGCAAGGGCAGACTTCCATGTCCAACAGTGTGTGTATTAACCGATCATACCTAACCCTGTTATACGCATCCTCCAGGTCAAGAACTACCGCCACTGTCTCCTTTTTATCCTGGAAGCCCTCATAGACATCGAACGCAAAAGTTTCAGCATTGACCCAGGTGTCCTTTCTCGGCCGGTAGCTCCCGAGTCCTTGGGGAAGCAACTTCCGACTTTCCAAATGTTGCTGGAGCCTGCGTGCTACTATTTTTTCGAGGACTTTGCCATACGTGTTTTGCAGGTTTATGATTAGGTATCCATTAAGTCTGGAGTGATCCTTACCTAGCTTTGGGAGGGGGACCAGCTAACTATGCAGCCAATCGTGGGGTATTTCCGCCGTATTGATGCTTAGGTTGAAACAAAGAGCCATCTCCTCCAAGACCCTATCATTTATGTTCCTCATATGGGAGTACAAACCCCATCCGGACCTGGCGCTGTGTCTTTAGCTCGCTTCTGTACCCGTCTAATGTCCTCCACATTTAATCTCAGTCCTCTTTCCTAGTGACCCGTGACAAGGCTTCTCTGACGTTCTCTAATAGCCCTATCTTGCTGATCCGTCTGTTTTAAAAATCGCACAAGAAGAGCCTCCCCTTTGTCCTTGTCAGTTGTCATAGGTCGGTTGTTATCATCATAAACGGTGCCATGTGTACCAGTCATCGCCTGTCTCTTCATCTGCCGGTGCAGCCTCCAGAATTTTCCCAATGTCACATCCCCACCGACTTCATTAATAAACTGTTCCCACTTAATCCTCTTTTCCTCAGCTGCCTGGAGTTTAAAATCCTGCACATTTACTTTGTATACCTTTCAGCCTCTTCCAATTATGTGTCAACTGAATTGGTTGTTCTCCGCACCCTCTGCCAATTCCTTATGGCCGCCCTCTTTTCCCTCCATGAATTCTCCACCTCTGGTGTCCACCATGGTGGTTGGGTGAAGATTCTTCTTGTTGGTTTAGATCTTCCCTGTGATCTAAGACGCCCCAAGAGCGAAGAGTGGTCGCGATCATAACTGAATACCCTGCGAGCTCTTATAGTCCTAACTGTGCTGGACTTAGGTATCAGCACAAATCAAATCAAATCAAATCAACTTTATTTTAAATCAAATAGAACATAGAAACAGGGGAGGTGGTCACTTCCATGGTCTCCAAGGACGCTCCATTTTATATCTGATGCCGCCTCTTGGGATAAAAGCACCTGGTCGATGGCCGTGTCAGGGTCCCCCGGTCTCATTGCTAGCCTAGTGGGTGTCCCGTCATTTAGACAGACAACATCAGTCTCAAGCAAGGCCTCAGCAAGAGCAGTACCCTGTCTGTTCTCTCCCGACCTGTCCCATTCCTTGGCGCGGGCGTTGAAATCACCACATATCAGATACCTCCGGGAAGGTTAACCCGGTCAACAAATGCCCGCAGAAGTCGGATGTGTCGGCCTAACGGCGCAAGAACGCAGCTCTGCTGTAAACAGGCACAACGCAATCACATCCGGAAAAAAACTCCGGATGAACGCAGAAGAAGAAGAAGAAGAAGAAGAAGAAGAAGAAGAAGAAGAAGAAGAAGAAGAAGAAGAAGAAGAAGAAGAAGATACCTGGAACCTGGGGTGTCCACTAAACCTTTCAACCAGTCCCAACTTTCTCTGCTTTTGCAAGATTCCCCACTCACATATATATTTATCAGGTTCCAGCTGTATCGGCCGATTTGTATCCGCATTCCCTGCACCTCTTTACTCTCCTGACCCCACCCACTCATATCCAGTATTGAATTCTGTAAACCGTCCTTGACCACCAGAGCCTGTCCATGTCTTCCCTGCCCAGTTGGGTTGATGTAACATGTATAGCCAGGGCACTTAAAAGAGTTCGTATTCAGTTACTGTAACACCAGAACATCAAAATCATAGACCAGTTTCTCCAGTATTGGTCCTCGTTGCTTTGCACTACGGCAATTCCAATACCCAACCTGTACATTTTTGAGTCCTAAACGATCCGTTTTCCTTCTATCGCTTCTGGTTCCAGCACTCTTCTTCCTTTTCCTTCCCCCTCTCCCCTACCTCTTCTCCCCCGCTTCATTCTCTCCTCGCTGGCTGTTGTCAAAGGTATCGAGCACAAAGCACGTACTCCGTTGCTTCGGCGATAATTCTTTGTATTATTCATAATTGGTTAGATATGACGGCAGGATATAATCGGTCACCCTAGTAGAGCCTGCCTGCTAGGGAAGGAACAGGGGATGTCCCTCAGGAGTGCATACGCCTGGCGCCGCCCCGCCCGCATACCAGACGTTCCACGTTCACGACCAGCTCACCCGTGGCCATTCAGTCCTCGGCACGTTGGCCCACCTTAACTTGGGGGGTTTATAAACTAAGAAGAGAGATAGAGATAAGTGAGAAACAGAACAAATGTAGGTATACGTCGACTGCTAACTTGATAGAACACCGCAGCAGTAAAAAGGGACGGACATATATGTCGAATGTAACAATATCAACCAGATTCTAGAGCGGTCTACATGAGAACATTGAGATACAAGACTGCTATATGGCCCATGAGGAGATGGCTAGATTGAGTTAAAAGGACAATGAAAAACTATTAAATACGGTAATTGTACAAGAAAGAAGTTACGCGAAAAATAATTATATTACATATACCTCCTCTCTACGACGCTTCGCGGCTAAAGCAATAAGACAGTAGAAGAAGAAGGTGAAGAAGAAGAAGAAGAAGACTATTCTACACTTTGGGGGACGTTGATGTCGCAAGTCCGATGCACCGTTGTTCGGCTCGTGTGAGATCTAACGTAAGGGCCTTGCATCAATCTTTTAAAAAAAAATATAGATTTCAACAAATGTATATTTTGTGGAAACATCAGATTAAGCAGCAGCCACAACCTTGTTTCTTGGCCTTGTCACAGTCTCCTCACAGAAACCATTTCTGAATCTCATTAAGATAACTTTCAGGTGACCCATTTCTCCTGTATCAGTTGTCTTCTTCCCTGGACCAATTATAGTGCCTTAAGCGTGGGCTTGGGTGTGCACATATGGCACGCGTTTTCATCTGACAGAAAGCTGTGGGCTCTCTGCCCACACCTCCGACAGAATGTGTGTGTCTTGTTATGCCTTATACCAAAACTGAAAGTACCCTTCGTCATCTTCTCTTGCATCAGTCGGTGTAGATACTTTTCTACCGAGCCAGTACTAAAGTGCAGTCTTGGAGCATAGCTTTCCTGTCGTTTTCAGAAGCTCAGAAACCCACTAGATATGCAAGACCAGTTCTGTAATTTCAGAGCAGGTCATGATTTAGCATAATACAGACTTACTGGGATTAGTCCTAGGAATCTAATGCAATTTTCATGGGCTGAGGTATTTCATTATCAAAAGCCTCCAATGCAATGCCAGGACGGAGTAGAAGTGCAGTTGCTGCATTGTGGTAATGTAGTTAGAGCCAGTCGCAAACGACTGGCTGCATGCATTGTCACAAGTACCAAGAATTGAGGCTTTGGGTATATGGTGCAAGCCCCATATTTGTTATATATCACTTGGTACTAGGAAAAGGAAAAATGGCAAATGTAGTGGAGAATTATGGTTTAGGTACCCCCCTCCCCCCCCCCCCCCCAAAAAAAAAAATGAACGAGGAGAACAACTAATAGAATGGGCAAATATCAATGATATGATAATTGGAAACACGTGGTTTAAACATCATAAAAAACGACTTTACACATGGAAAAGCCCTGATAAGAAAATACTCAACCAAATTGACTACATACTTATTAATAAAAGGCTTCGAAGTGCGTTAATTAATGTAAAGACAATGCCGGGTGCTGACTGTAATAGTGATCATGTCCCACTATGTGGTATAATAAAAGTAAGACTGTGTCAGAATCCCCAATAAGGAGTTAGAGAGTTAATACGAGTTAATACAAGTCTAGTAGGGAGACACCAGACAGGAGAGACACCAGCGCTATAAATAGCCTCACAAGGAGACACATTAGTGTCAGACAAGGGGCCAACACGTAAAAGTGGGCGAGGGCTTTCCCCAAGCCATTGGGAAGCTTGGCATTACGAGTAACCGTGAAGTGCCCGGTTACTCAAGCTCACGAGCCAGCGTGCTTAAGACTCTATGCACGCAAGACCAGCTACTGCACGAAGAGGACAGCCTCCGTGCTTGACCACGCAATGTGTAGCGTGTGGACAGACCCGACTGGAGACGGTAGAGAGTAGACGTGTTCTGGACAAATACTATAGTTTCTAGGATACAGGATACAGAAACAGAATGGAGAGCCCTAAAGGACATAATTTACAACACTGCTATGGAAATCCTGGGTCCAGCCCCCCGAAAGCATAAAGACTGGTTTGATGAAAATTCCGAAGACATCAACCAACTGCTGGCCGAGAAACATCTTCTCCTCAAGGCACATTTGAATGACCCAAAGTCAACATCAAAAAAAGATGCTTTCAAGAACATTCAGAGAGTAGTGCAGCAGAAACTTCGGCACATGCGGGACTCCTGGCTGAGCAGCAAAGCTGATGAAATTCAGGGCTTTGCTGACAGACATGATATGAAAAACTTCTACGACTCACTGAAAGCGGTCTATGGTCCTTCATCACCAGGCATAGTTCCCCTCCTCAGTGCAGATGGGGGAACATTGGTCACCGATAAGAAAGAAATCCTTCAACGCTGGGCAGAGCATTTCAGCAAAATCTTAAATGCAACTTCCTTCTTCGATGATGAAACCATCAATTGCCTTCCTCAAGTTCCCACCAATGAGACACTTGATGACCTGCCAACCATAGTGGAAGTAAACAAAGCCATCCAGCAACTCTCCAGCGGCAAGGCACCTGGTCCTGACTCCATCCCAGCAGAGATATACAAGGCAGGTGGGCCTGTCCTAACAGAGCAGCTTCACCAAGTCTTCACAAACATATGGATGAACGAGACCATGCCAAAAGATTTTAAGGACGCGTCAATAGTCCACCTTTACACACGAAATGGAAACTGCCAATCCTGTGACAACCACCGAGGCATCTCCTTGCTTTCAATTGCAGGGAAGATACTCGCCAGAATTCTTCTCAATCGCCTCACAGCCCATCTCGACCAAGGTCTTCTTCCTGAGAGTCAATGTGGCTTCAGAAAAGAACGTGGAACTGTTGACATGATTTTCGCTGCAAGGCAGCTGCAAGAGAAATGTCAGGAACAGAACTGCGAAATGTTCTCCACTTTCATTGACCTTACCAAGGCTTTTGATACAGTCAGCAGAGAAGGACTGTGGAAGATTATGGCAAAATATGGCTGTCCACGAAAGTTTGTCCAAATAGTGCGGCTATTTCATGACGGCATGCAGGCAAGAGTACAGGAAAATGGTGAACTGTCTGAACCCTTTCCTGTCACCAATGGAGTGAAGCAAGGATGTGTCCTGGCACCAACACTGTTCAGCCTCATGTTTTCAGCCATGTTGATGAATGCCTTCGAGAACGACGACATTGGAATAGACATCAACTACCGTATGGATGGAAAGTTATTCAATCTCAGAAGGCTGAAAGCTAAAACCAAAATTGACAGCGGCACCGTCAGAGAGCTTCTGTTTGCTGATGATTGCGCTCTATACGCCAACTCAGAGGCGGACATGCAACATAATTTCTCACATGCCTGTGCCAACTTTGGGCTCAATATCAACTTGGAGAAGACTGTAGTTATGTACCAGCCAGCTCCAGGGAATAATCACACTGTGCCGAATATCAAAGTGAATGATCATAGACTAAGTGTTGTGGACAAATTCACCTATCTTGGCAGCACCGTGTCACAAGCTGCCACAATCGATGACGAAGTGAATGCAAGAATCTCCAAGGCCAGTGCAGCCTTTGGCAGACTGTACAAGAATGTATGGGACAGAACTGGAATAAGCCTGCAAACAAAGCTAAAAGTCTAAAAAGCAGTTGTATTATCCACACTGCTATATGCTTGTGAAACCTGGACTGTTTATCAGCGACACGCTAGGAAATTAAACCACTTCCACACAGTCTGCCTAAGGAAGCTACTGAAGATTAAATGGCAAGACAAGATTCCAGACACTGAAGTCCTAGAAAGAGCATCCATGCCCAGTATCCACACTCTACTGATGAAGAATCAGATTCGCTGGTCTGGTCACTTGACTCGCATGCCAGATCACAGGCTCCCTAAACGAATTTTTTTACAGCGAACTGCGTTGTGGTAAACGCTCCCAAGGTGGCCAGAGGAAACGTTTTAAAGACACTCTGAAAATTTCATTGAATGCTTTTGGAATTCATCATGACACCTGGGAGGCTGCAGCCAGAGACCGAAATTCGTGGCGTGCATCATTGCGCAAAGGTGCAGTCATATGTGAGGCAACCAGGACTGCAAGAGCTGTGAAGAAAAGGCAGGACAGAAAAACCACTGCAGGAAATCCTCCTCCAGAGACGTCAAGCATTGACGTCATTGCCCACATTGTCAAAGAACATTTCGAGCCAAAATAGGCCTTATCAGCCATCTTAGAACCCACGGCTCCACACCTTCAACCCCACTGGATGAAATGAATGGTCATCATCATTCATGATGGACAAACAAACATGAACAGTTTCTAGGCAATAGTCAAATATTAGGCTGTAAATTTAGATTGTGATTGCTAGCATCATTTCTGACCGCTTCATTGCATTCATGTTGTATCATGATGATGAAGCATAACGCTCGCAGAGCCATTGAATTGTCAGCTCTAAATAAATTGCATTCCTTTTGCAAATGTCACGAGTTATTATTTCGTGCAGCGCGAAAGTAGGGGAGTCCTGAGAACTCTGTAGCGAACAAGTCGCTGACAGGCAGGACCCCAATTGGTGTCAGAAACCAGTGAACCAACGCCAGTAGGCAAGTGGTGTTATAAACCACTAAACCAACGCACCTATCAATTGGTAACAGAAAGTTCTGAACCAGCATCAGTGGATTGCACGATTCAACATCATTGCTGTGTTAAATATGTAAAAGTAATGTAAATTTGTTTCCATACATGGCAGAAATAATTTTCTTTAGTGAACTATACGATTATACCATTTGTGGAGCGTGTACCACAATGAAGCCAAATTAAATCGATAAATTGTGAAATTCTACGAAAATTAATTTTGAAAGTGTGTTATTATACAGAAATCAATAGAAATGTATACAATCATCATTGAATATTACCAACTTAACCATTGTGTACATTTCATTTTGTGTGATACAGCCATCAACGTCACCATTCTACGGAGTCAGTAAATAGATTAGCGACTGAACTGAAGCCTAGAACGAAGTTACACCATAGTCAGAAAATGAAGACAAGACGACATTGACTGTCATACGACGAATCATCTCACATATCAACTAACATATCATTCAGACGATCATATCATTCATTCATTAACACCATTTATCACTATCTATCACATTTTTTCATTCATCATTCGCATGAAAGATAAGCTTGTATTTACAACATAAGCGTGTGTCTAATTTTTGATGCTCTACTAAACAGAAGCAGTCATTGTGTTATCAAGTCAAACATTTTGTGAGTGTGGAAAACAGCGGTGGAACATCCCAAGAACCGTATTTTCCAAAGAATTAGATGAGTATATTTTCAAAATATTTTGGTATGCTCTAAATTAATCATGCATCTTCTTTTTCAGTAAAGATGTATATTTATTAACACATTATTACAAACTATTGTGTGAATATTATTGTGAAATCATTTTGAACTAACATTACGCCATAAAATGGCGTCACTAGGTGAGTGTATTCAGGCAGGTAAAGAAATGGGCCACACTGGAGAGAAGTTAGAGAAGTGGGCGAATCAAAAGTATAAAGAAGTATCTCGAATGGAAATGAAGGCTACTTTGGAGAGAGACGAAAGAGCATTAGAAAGGCAGCACCAAAAAGAAACGAAAGAGGTCGAGGAAGCTACCAAACAGAAACAATTAGAGTTAGATCAAGCTATCAAACAAAAACAATTAGATTTAGATCATGCTAACAAACAAGCAGAGGAAGTCACCAAACAAAAGCAGATACAAGTAGACTCAGAGACTAAGTTAAAAATGAAGGAAATGGAGGTAGATTCTAATATACAGATAGCCTCTAGCAAACAAAAGAGCCAAGAAGAACAGAAAAAATTTAGTAAGTATAAAGGCCTTATCAAACCATACTGTGTAGGGGATTCAATTAGCGCATGGACTGAGAACATAGAATTCCAACTAAAGACGCAGAAAATACCTTTGGATGACTGGGCAATAATCTATATGAGGAACCTCAGTGGGGAGCCGTTAAAAGTAATAGAATCCATACCTACAGAGCTAAGGAACAATTATCAGTACATACACGATAGGATAATGCAACACTTTCTTTTAGACGCTACTGGGTACCAAAGTCAATTCTCCCAAATTAAGCCAAAAGCAACTGAAACCTTCTTAGATTACATCTCTAACGTACAGAGCACATTTAAAAAGTGGACTAGAGCAGCGAAAGTGGGTAACAATTATGAAAAATTAGAAGAGCTTATGGTTATGGACAAGGTGATATCTACCGTTCCTACCCCTTTTGCGAAGTTTTTACAACAGTCAGATATTGAGTCCATTCAGCAATTAGAGAAACGGGAGTCAGCATATTTTTCATCTAATCGGGACATATTTAAATCTACATCACATGATACAGAAATTACTGCTTTTGCAAACAAAGTTCCTGATAGATCTTACAACCAGAAAGATTACCGTAAGAAGGACAAACCATATCAAAAACCACCTCGATGTAGCTATTGTAGTCTTTTTCATCCGACTTACTCGATGTGTGATAAGAACCCCGCATATCCGTCACACTTAGAAGCAGTGTTAAAGAAGCAAGAAAGCAGTAGATCATCATTCAAACGTGCTGTTAAATGTTACTTTTGTTCCAGTTATGGCCACTATAGCAATAAATGTATTGGTAGACAACGAATGAAGGCAAATAATGCAGCACTCATCGATACATTATCAGACGATGAGAGTGACATTGATCCGGAACTTGTGAATGTGTTGCCAACGAGTGAATGTGAGAGTGTAGCATTAGTAACAGACATTTTAGACTTTAAGAAATGTAGCGTATGCCATCATTTTCATGCGGATGGTAAATTGGAATGTGGGCACGTAATACCATGTTCAAACGAAGATGCTAACGCAGCGTGTGCCTCCAGAGGTAAACTTAAGTTCTACGATGCACTGGTCAACGATCAGCCATGACAATGTTTGCTCGATAGCGGGAGCACTCTACTGGGTTTAAGGAAAGAACTTACTAGACCAGAAGATTATACGGGTGAATTTGTCAAATGCCGTACTTTCTCTGGAACCATTGAGAAATATCCACTGGCAAAAGCGCATATCAATACCCCGTTCCTTACCGGCACATTTACTTGCGCAATCCTGCAAGATCCATGCACGGATCTCATTTTAGGATGCCTAGATTCATTGAAAGAATGTACAGACAACGACATAAGAGCCTGGAAACATACACACATGGCTAACGCTGCAACAAGGTCAGATACAGAAACAAACTATACTGACTTACAAAATGAAATGCTACAGCTATTAACACCAAGTGGTGCAGATACCAACACTACTCGACAGAAATCTATCGAGGCACAAAGCACCCATCAAACAATCGCACCTTATTTTAATTTGTTGGGTGAGCGAGCGAAAGTTACTAAGAATGCATCTTGGTACTTTAAAAAATTTAACGGAATACAGAGACATTTTCTCCGACATCCCAGGAAAGACAGATAGAATAGAACATTCTATCAGTCTTACTGACAACACACCAATCAAGTGTCGACCTTATTCTATCCCTCTAAACTATAGGTCGAACCTCGACAAAGAAATTCTATCTCTTGAGTCGAGCGGAATTATTCAGAAATCTCAGTCAGAGTATTCTTTCCCTATTGTCCTTGTCGCCAAAAAGAACTCTACTATTCGATTCTGCGTCGATTATCGCCGTTTAAACAAAATAACCAAAATTGACGCTGAACCAATTCCATCATGCGAGGATTTAATCTGAGACATGTCTACATCTCGCATATTTAGCAAGATTGACCTCACGAAAGGTTATTGGCAAGTCCCGATGGAAATAAATTCGATTCATTTAACAGCTTTCTCCACTCCTTTAGGTCTTTATGAGTGGCGCTTTCTTCCTTTTGGCCTTCGTAACGCTCCAGCAACTTTCGTCCGTCTAACTAGGGATCTTCTCCATGGGATGACTAATATTGCTACATATATAGACGACATATGCATCCATACGGAAGACTGGACAACACACCTACTGAAACTGCGACAAGTCTTCGACAGGTTGCGAGTATTTGGGCTCACAGCGAAGCCGACCAAAGTAGAGTTGGGCATGGAACAAATTGACTTTCTGGGTCATACCATCTGCAGGGGCTAATTAAGAACTGACGACAGAATCGTCACTAAGATTCTGAATTTGACAATGCCAACGACCAAGAAACAGGTCCGAAGTTTACTGGGTCTGGTAAACTACTATAGTAAATTTATCCCAAATCTGGCAGAAATTACCAGTGTTTTTTTTCTAACATCTTAAAAGCTTCGGCTAAATTATCTGTACAAGATGCAAGATTAATTAGCGCGTTATCAAAATTAAAACATCTTTTCAGCGTTCCACCTATCCTTCGTATGCCTAATCCAAAACTTACCTATTTCTTACGCACAGATGCGAGTGCCATCTCCATATCTGGGATACTAGGACAGTTCTACGAAGGGAAGTTCCACCCAGTAATGTACGTAAGTCGGAAAATTAGCCCCGCTGAATCTAGATACTCAGCATCAGAACTGGAGGGCCTCAGTTTGATCTATTGTGTTAAGAAATTTCATAGATTTTTGGCAGGAGCACAGTTTGTAATCGAAACCGATAATTCTCCGTTGTCTGTGATGCAGTCTGGACTTCCTAGCAACAATAGAATCTACAGGTGGGCTTTGATTCTCCAAAATTACACATTTACCATCCAGCACTTAAAGGGAAGATTGAACACTGTTGCAGACATTTTGAGTCGACCGTCAACCATTGAAGTACCTGATTGGCACGAAGGGATCGACCACCCATCACCAGAAGCATTGACACTGTAAATATTAGGTAACTCAGTGCCGTATGTGGTGATTAAGATACACCGTAAGTGCGTTATCATCGCCAAACATGTAACTGTGTGAAATTAACAGTGCTATGAGAAGTGTAACGAACAGACGCAGAAGTAACATGCGCTGACACATAGATAAGCTAGATGAACATTGAAGTGTTAGCTATGAACCTACATATGTTAGTAGGGAACTATATTGATACACGACCCATGAAGGAGAGCATAAAAGACTTTGCCGAAATGAACTATGTTATAATAGTCTACAAAAAACATTGCTCCATCTTCACACTGGAAAGGAGGACTTCAGTTAGTGTAATTAGATATAGAAATGTAACTGTGATATATATATATATATATATATATATATATATATATATATATATATATATATATATATATATATATATATATATATATATATATATATATATATATATTATTTTAATAACAGTACACATAACTTCATTTTGCTATTAATAATTGAAGTGAAAATTATTCAAATGCATATATAACTTTATTTATGTCATGTGGTAGTTAGAAATCACCATCATTTAGTTAATAAACCATTTAATTAAACACCAATGATAGAAATACAATTGGTAGATATTACATTAGTTTATCACCGCATAATCATAATCATTTATAAATTCATCTAGCTAAAATATCATTTCTAAACTAACCTAATCATTTAGGAATTAACATAATTTTTTACAAATAACACTTTAAGGTAGTTAACCCAATTCTCTTAAATGAAAGTAATTAGTTAGATTATTTCCCCTGAGGATAAGTTAGGACAGCACACCAAATCATATTAGTTACTATGACAGGATCGATAACAAACCATCCTCATAACTTTGTATATTGTGTATAGACATGACATGTGCAAACAAAACGCACAGTCATTTGGCGTGAATACTGTTATAAGTCAGCCAATCATTTATTGTAAATATGTAATTTTCATGTATTTGATGCTATGAAACATATTTTAATGACGAGTGAATGAGTGAGCAAAAGGCAGGTATGAAAGCGAGTAAAAGATGTATGCAAGAGGAAAGAATGCGAGGAGAGAATGGGAAAAATTAGTAAACGTTGAAAGAAAGATAGCGAGAGAGAAAGATAGCGGAAAAGTTTTCCACCGATGGAAACGTCTTATTTTGACTTGTCTGTGTCATCTGTGTAGCCAATGTGTTGTCAAGTTTTTATGTGTGTTACTGCCATACTTTAATAGAGTAGATAGAGAATGTACTTTGAGTTTCAGAAAGCGAAGTTGTGGTCACAAATAAGAATAACAAACGTTTGTAACCACAATAAACAGATTTACGGCGCTCGAAGGAACACACACAATTAGTACACTAACGCATACACATAATAGCAGTTAAGTACACTGTAGTTTGTTAGAAGACACACAAACAAACAGGAAAACAAACACATAAAGTTGCACACACTATTTTGGTTCAAAGAACAACAACTTTAATTCAGGGGACACAATAACTTCTTAGAAACCTTAATGTAACATTGAAAATAGCTTTTCACAAGCGGAAGCGAGAAGGTGAAAAGTAGAACTGTGTGTATATGAGTTGGAGGGGATATTAATGGGAACATAAACATTTTATGCTCATGTGTTGCACTCATAACAGAGTCAACTTGTATTTGGGTTTTCATTTCGGGCAATTGGAATACAGGTCGAGACAGAAGTCAAGAGGTGAAAGTCAAAAGACAAAGGGTCAAACGACGGAAGCCAGGACATAAGTCATAAGACAACGGTTCCGGTTCAAAACAATTCCCAAAGATATCTATAGAACCAATTATAGTGATACATGGGCTACTTAATTAGCCAAGTGAAAAGAGAGAACAGTGTGATTAATGGAAGAAGAGAGTTGTTCTATCCCCAAACGAGAGATTTATAACTTATTGGATATCTGACAAAATTGGACAGCCAATTTTTCTTTGTGACCATACGTGTTACAAACATTAGTTAAAGGGGAGTAACACTTCACAGAGAGGAGGGGAGCCTGTCAGAATCCCCAATAAGGAGTTAGAGAGTTAATAAGAGTTAATACAAGTCTAGTAGGGAGACACCAGACAGGAGAGACACCAGCGCTATAAATAGCTTCACAAGGAGACACATTAGTGTCAGACAAGGGGCCAACACGTACAAGTGAGCGAGGGCTTTCCCCAAGCCATTGGGAAGCTTGGCCTGACGAGTAACCATGAAGTGCCCGGTTACTCAAGCTCACGAGCCAGCGTGCTTAAGACTCTATGCACGCAAGACCAGCTACTGCACGAAGAGGACAGCCTCCGTGCTTGACCACACAATGTGTAGCGTGTGGACAGACCCGACTGGAGACGGTAGAGAGTAGACGTGTTCTGGACAAATAGTATAGTTTCTAGGCAATAGTCAAATATTAGGCTGTAAATTTAAATTGTGATTACTAGCATAATTTCTCACCGCTTCATTGCATTCATGTTGTATAATGATGATGAAGCATAACGCTCGCAGAGCCATTGAATTGTCAGCTCTAAATAAATTGCATTCCTTTTGCAAATGTCACGAGTTATTATTTCGTGCAGTGCGAAAGTAGGGGAGTCCTGAGAACTCTGTAGCGAACAAGTCGCTGACAGGCAGAATAGAAGAAAAAAAGTGGTCAGGAACATGAGACTTAATAAAGAGGTTTTGAAGGTAGATAAAGAAAATCAAGAACAGTACAGAGTGATTGTGAAAAATAGGTATAATGCAATAGCTAAAATACAGAATATAAAGGGAAAAGGGGAAATGTTAAGGGATTCTATTCATCAAACGAGCAAAGAAATATTACCGGAGAGAAGGCAAAAGGCTAAGAAACAATGGATGACTGAAGAAATATTAAAGTTAATGGCCAAAACAAAACAGAGTAAAAATGATAAGCATGCATATAATGAGATAAATAAAGAAATAAGAAATAAGTGTGTGAGGGCAAAAGAGAGTTGGTTAAATGAACATTGCAAGAAAATTGAATTAAATTCTATTAAAGATACAAAAAATACGCACACAAAAATCAATGAGATTACAGGAAGAAATATAAGAATAAATACAGGTTGTTTAAAATCAAAACCAGGAAATATATTATTGGAGGAAGATGCTATAATGACGAGGTGGAATGAGTATATAAGAGACTTACATGATGGAGACAGGGTAGAATTAAAAGAAGAAAGTAACTTAGAAGGTCCATCTATTCTAAAAGAAGTTGATGCCGCTATCAAGCATATGAAGAAAGGAAAATCAGCTGGGCCAGATGGAATCACAATAGAAGAATTAGAAGTAATGGGAGAATTTGGAGTAGATATATTAATCAAAATGTTGAATGATATTTATAGCAGTGGATATATGCCAAGTGATATGTTGAAATCTGTATTTATAGCTATACCAAAAAGACCAGCAACAATTGAATGCGAAGATTTTCTTACAATTAACCTCATAAATCATTTCACTAAGCTTCTACTCAGAATTATAATGAAAAGAACAAGGAAGAAAATAAAAATGGAAATTGGTGAAGAACAGTATGGATTTGGGGAACGAAAAGGTACACACAATGCAATATACACATTACGAACACTATCAGAAAGATCAGTAGAGACAAAGAAAGACATATATCTGTGCTTCATAAATTATACTAAGGCATTTGATAAAGTAAAACATGATGAACTGATTAAAATGTTGGAAGATATTAATATTGATGAGAAAGATCTCAGAATAATAAAAACTATTTACTGGAACCAAACTGCAGCAATTAAAATGGGAAATAAAGAAGGAAATTATGAACGCATTCAGTTGGGAGTAAGACAGGGATGTGTTTTGCCACCAGATCTATTCTCCCTCTATAGCGAAGTAGTAATAAGAGAGATCAAAGAAAAGCCAGGAAGAATATTTGGAGGTTATAATATAAATAATATACACAATGGAAGATGACACAATATTTATAGCGGACAATGCAGCAGAACTACAACAATTGTTGGACATTGTAGTAACAGAGAGTGCAAAGAAAGGACTCTCATTGAATATCAAGAAAACAGTAATAATGGTGGTATCAAAGAAACAGGTGACACCCAAATGTAAATAGAGATAGAAGGGAAAATTCTTCACCAAGTGGATAGTTCTAAATATCTAGGGATATTTATAACATCAGATGGAAGATGCATAACAGAGATCAAGAACAGAATAAGGCAAGCAAAGGCTGCATTTCAAAAAATGAAGAATATCTTATGCAATAAGTCGCTATCATTGAATGTAAGAAAGAGAGTGCTGAGGTGCAATATAGAACCTGTTTTGCCGTACGGCTGTGAATCTTGGAATACAAATGAACAAATTAGGAAGAGATTGGAAGCAACAGAGATGTGTTTCCTTAGACGAATGTTGCGAATTCTTTGGTCTGCCAAAGTAACTAACGACGAATGCCATAAAGAGGCTGGCGAAACTAGAACATTATATACAACAATAAGAAAGAGACAAACAGCTTTATTTTGTCATGTGATGAGACGAGAGGAATTGGAGAACATCGTGGAAAGATCGAGGGGAAGAGAGGCAGAGGCAGACCAAGAGAAATGATGCTGGGGGGATTGAGATGGTGGCATGGAGGAATATCAGCTACAGAGTTGATCCAGAAAACCAAGGACAGAGACCTGTGGAGAGTCATGAACGCCTACGCCAGTCGGCACGGCACTTGATGATGATGATGACTCGATGGGTGATGTGGCTTATAGCACCCCCGTACCACAATTACATCGCAGAACATGCTCTGCTACCCGCATTAGACTTTTGAAAGCTATGGCAAACTACTGAACTTGCCAAGAAATCACAAACAGCCAACGAATACTGGTATTTGCCTGCTACGTCCTGGAAAGAATATAGCACTAATTAACATTAGACGTGTTCCACCTGGAAAGCCGGTTTAATATGTGAAAATCCTTCTTTAAAATAAGATTCGAGCAAAGACCACCGGGTTGGCAGGCAAGTGTGCTAACTACTGAATCACGGCGACACCCAAATAAGATAGCGATGTAAGTTTTATTTGATTGATTTCAGGTTAACGATTCATCCGGGCAAATATTATATGAATGTGGAGCCCCGGTCGTGCCACCTGTAGTGATGTCTTCCAGTGAGGAGGTACAAGTAGTTTTTCACTCTGATGAATCCGGCGCCGCAAGGGGGTTCAAGGCCGTCTATACGGGTATGACGTCACGTGATTATCAGTGTAATGTTATGGATGGTTGAGACTCCCGGGATTCACCAGAACTATCTGTCAGTTGTGTTCTTTCACGTCTGTTGTTCGAATTCTGCTTTCCTTGTTTATTGTTAGTACGAGGACGAGTCATTAAGTAAGCCACACAGTTCTGTGGGATGGCAGGTAAATGTAGTTGGTGTTTTATACATTAGGTGACAGCAACATCGAACTTTATATTCCCGTTAGTCAGGTGGCGCTTGGTGTCTCATGCGCATGCACAGTGCATAAACAAACTGGCCAATGTACTAACGGAGTGTACAACAAAAGAGCAACATGCTGTTGTGCGTTTTTTGGGGACAAAAGGACTGCCTGCAAAGGGCATTCATAAGGAAATGCTTCCTATTTATGCTGGCAAATGTTTGTCCCGTAAAGCGGTGCATAGCTGGGTAGAACAATTTTCTCAAGGATGCTCTAAAATTGTTGATGAAATCCGATTTGGTCGTCCTGTTGAGATTGCAACAGAAGCATCTATGCAGCGCGTGGAGGAGATGACTAGAGGTGACAGGCGGGTAACAATAGACTCTGTAGCATCTGCAATAGGGTGCTCACATGGTTCAGTATACAGCATAATGCATGATCGATTGAAATTTAAGAAAGTGTGCTCAAGGAGGGTACCCAAACAATTGAAGGGGGAACACAAAATGAACCGATTTGGTCTCTTCGTGCATATCTCTGTCGATACGAAGATAAAGGGGAAAACATGCTGAACAGGATTGTTACTGGGGACGAATCATGGGTGCATCACTACCTGCCCGAATTAAAGCGTGCTTAATGCAGTGGAAACATCCATCTTCGCCTTGTGTCTAAAAATTCAAGGTTACACCATCAGTATGGAAGGTTATGCTGACAGTGTTCTGAGATTGTCAAGGAGTGCTTTTAACAAATTTCAAGAAGAAAGGTGACAATGTGAATTCTGAATCGTACTGTGAAGTTCTATCGATGCATCATGATGCAATTCGAAGAAAACATCCAGGACTGCTGACTAGAGGAGCGTTGCTTCTTCGTGACAATGTCAGACCACATACGACTCGATTAACTCAGGCGAAAATTAACCAACTAAGGTGGGACGTTCTGGAATGTCCACCTTAAGTCTCGGCTTAGCCCCTAGCGATTTTCACCTTTTTGGTCCACTGAAAACTCACCTTGGCGGGAGACATTTCGCGAATGACGCCGAAGTTGAATGTGAAGTGAAAACGTGACTTAGAAAACAGAGCACGCAGTTCTATGCCGCCGGTATGGGAGGACTGATAAAACGATGGGATAAGTGCATCAATGTTGGTGGAAATTATGTTGATAAAAAAGGGACAATGTATGTATAAAAATAAATTGGTTTCAAGTTGTTATCATATTTAGTTATCTTTCTACAGACATTTGTGACTTATTTATTGACTTCCCCTCGTAGTTTGATTCGTTCAGTGTTGTGAAATGTGTAGGTTAATATGAATTGTAAACACCTCTTATCAGCAGAGTTTTCTATTGTTTGTTAATATGTAATGTAAATAGTCCTTAGTTCTATTGTCAAGAAATTATTCTCAAATATGTTGATTTGACATTCTAAATTCTTATGAAACCAGGTGTTTGTGAATTAGACATTGACGAAAACGCCGTACTGGCTACTCCGGGTTACCCAAATTCACCTCCTTTGGGCGTCAAATGTTCGTGGAATATACATGGGCGTGAGAGTCAGGTTGCAATCATCAAACCTGTGACCACAGCGAAGATGCTTGCTGGGAAATCTGACCTACCAGACTGTGGGAACTCACCTCTAAAGGTATTCACACACATTCTCTTGTTTGTGGGTTATGGTTTTGCTACCTTCCTGCTTTTATACCGTCACTTGTCTGTCTGTCTGTCTGTCTGTCTGTCTGTCTGTCTGTCTGTCTGTCTGTCTGTCTGTCTGTCTGTCTGTCTGTCTGTCTGTCTGTCTGTCTGTCTGTCTGTCTGTCTGTCTGTCTGTCTGTCTGTCTGTCTGTCTGTCTGTCTGTCTGTCTGTCTGTCTGTCTGTCTGTCTGTCTGTCTGTCTGTCTGTCTGTCTGTCTGTCTGTCTGTCTGTCTGTCTGTCTGTCTGTCTGTCTGTCTGTCTGTCTGTCTGTCTGTCTGTCTGTCTGTCTGTCTGTCTGTCTGTCTGTCTGTCTGTCTGTCTGTCTGTCTGTCTGTCTGTCTGTCTGTCTGTCTGTCTGTCTGTCTGTCTGTCTGTCTGTCTGTCTGTCTGTCTGTCTGTCTGTCTGTCTGTCTGTCTGTCTGTCTGTCTGTCTGTCTGTCTGTCTGTCTGTCTGTCTGTCTGTCTGTCTGTCTGTCTGTCTGTCTGTCTGTCTGTCTGTCTGTCTGTCTGTCTGTCTGTCTGTCTGTCTGTCTGTCTGTCTGTCTGTCTGTCTGTCTGTCTGTCTGTCTGTCTGTCTGTCTGTCTGTCTGTCTGTCTGTCTGTCTGTCTGTCTGTCTGTCTGTCTGTCTGTCTGTCTGTCTGTCTGTCTGTCTGTCTGTCTGTCTGTCTGTCTGTCTGTCTGTCTTTTTCTTGTTTGATTTGTTTGTTTGTTTATGCCTTAAAATTTACGCTTTCATTTACTATCATTGCAAGCTTCTACCCCTTCCCTCTGCACCCTTTTCTCTAACCACCCCCTCTCTCCCCCCTCTCTCTCTCTCTCTCTCTCTCTCTCTCTCTCTCTCTCTCTCTCTCTCTCTCTCTCTCTCTGTCTCGAGATGCTTTTCCCGATATTTCTTTGCATTAATATTTATTATCCTAAAGATATCAACACAAATCAGTCTGAATTTCCCAGTTCCGTTGTTTTATGTGGTCGCTAGATCATCAAATATTTAATTCTTCTGATATTTAAATTATATTCTTATGTCTGTATTTCTCATACACTATCTCTCATCTGATTTACTATTGTATCTACCATACAGCAGCCTCATGTAGAAGTTGCCAGATAACATGCTAACTGCTGTCTGAAATGCCTCGGAAAGAAAGGCGGTGAAGCAAGAAGCTGATTGCCCAACCTAAGTCTGCAGTAACAACGCACAAAGCCTTGACACAGTTATATGAGAAAGTCAGAGAGCTGGAGTGGGGTCGTGGCTAGACGCTCGCCTGCCGCCTCGGTGTTCAGGGTTTGATCCCCAATGTGGGGTGGATTCTAGTTTGTAAAGTTAACCGGGTTCCAGTTCGGCCAATGGGTACCAGTACATGACTTGGGAAGTAAAGGCGTCTGGTGTGATATTTACCAAATCACCCACCGGGTGCGGTTCGTCTATTAAATTTGGATCGAGCACTAAATACACAATATGGCTTCAGGCGTGTAAAAGATCCATTTACTTTCTTATTTGTTGTAGTTTTTTGTCTTCCACTTGTACCGTCAGGCGTCTTGGAGTGGGGTTATCGACCTTCCAGCGCCTTTCCCTACAATTTCTTCTATGATTCATGAGCATAATTTTTATGGTATCAAGTAAATTCTCTACAGCTTTATAAGACCTTTCATTGATTCCTAACTTACTTATCCCTTTTATATTTGCTACTATCACCATACTGGCTCCCTGGCGAAAGGGTTACGGACGTAGTTCATAATCCCGTAGACCGCGTTCGAAACACAGCTACGTTGGTTTTGTTTATGAAATGATATGGGTGCCGGTCGTTCAGAAAGCAATGGTAAACTATTGAACGTAAACTTGTCCAGGAATCACGAACAGCCAAATAATGCTGGGGTTGATACCTACGTCTGTAAAGGATATGCACCTAACTTTAACTATCACCATGTCAACCATGTGACAAATGTGTTCTGCTTTTATCATTAATTCACGTCCTGAGCAAAAATTGTTCTTAGCATCAACTAACACAAACATATACACATACATTGACAGATCCTAACTAGCGGCCCACCTAAAAGCCTCACTGAGCTATGTATGAAGGAATCAAGGCAAGCTTACACTGGAAATATAACCCTTGTCTATGACAGTTCTTCAACAAGCCATGCAGCCTGGACTGGACAACTAGAAATCGAATTTACAGGTATTTTGTATGTGTAATTTTTCTGAAGTAAACCAACATTATCTGGTTTCATCAAGAGAAAGCGAATACTGGCGTACGTCGTGACAACTAGAAATTTGAAGGAAAAGATGGAAACCACGAGAGAAGATGCTAGACAGCATGGCAATACGGCATTGAGCAGCATATGTATTAGAAATGATTGGCAGTGTGCATGGCAGAGTATGTGGACATATGTGATGACCAAGTCTACATGACATGAACTATAAGAAGATATAAATCTGGCTTAACACTTTACAGTCCCATGAATTTTTTACCTGAACACATTGTGTCCCACAGGTCGTGCCTCATTTTTACATTAATGTAACAATCTTTGAATGCTGTTGTTTTATATTTACATTCAGTAACAATCTTTGGGTGGTGTTGTTTTAGGTTTACATTAGAGTAACAATCTTTGAGTGGTGTTGTTTTAATTTTACAGTAGTGTAACAATCTATGAATGGCGTTGTTTTGTTTTTACAGTAGTGTAATAATCTCTGAGTGGTGTTGTTTTATTTTTACATTAGTCTAACACTATTTGAGTGGTGTTGTTTTATTTTTACAGTAGAGTAACAATCTTTGAGACATTTTATGAACCAGTTTTCATTCGATGTTCAGGTCCTGTAAAATGCTAGTATATTTGTCCCTCTTGATCCATTATACAGCCAATTTAATCACATTTCAATAAAGCGACGTTTCGAGAGCTTCCGGACTCTCATCATCAGACTTTAAGAATTCTACATGAAAATAAACATATCAAACAGATTAAAGAAATCACCACACACTTCATCCCTCGTGTTCAAGCCTTCATTGTGTTGATTTTCAACTTCGAGCTCTTCCGGTGACGTCACCACTATTATCAACATGCCCCGGTGCCAGTGAAAATATTTGTTCACGACTGCATTTCTCAAATATGTTGAGAAATGTCA
Organism: Cepaea hortensis; assembly: GCA_963921405.1. Classification (NCBI taxonomy): domain Eukaryota; kingdom Metazoa; phylum Mollusca; class Gastropoda; order Stylommatophora; family Helicidae; genus Cepaea; species Cepaea hortensis. Next base: position 134,871,345 of record OY992879.1, on the reverse strand, counting down.
GAGATGCTATAAACAAGGAGCTATATGATGCCCTAAATATCGGTGGTCATGACATACCAGAGATCCGATATGCTGGTGATAAAGCATTGCTATCGACAACACAGAATGGTATAGAAAACCTAATAACCTCAACCCAATAGAATAGTGGCATTCAAAACTTATATCTTAACATAGCAATAACAAAGATAATGCATACAGATACAACTCCTATGGAGAAAGAAATATATGGTAATGACGAAACATTGAGGGTGGTGGAAACATTTGAATATCTTGGGTCATTGATTACCAGCAATGGTGACACAATGAAAGAAGTTAAAAGACAAATAGCTATTGCTCTTCAAAGACTAAAACAACTGAATAAATTGTGGAGAGGGACAGATAGAACTACACAAATTAGATTTTTAAGAGCATGCATCTTTCCCATTGCAACATATGCGTGTGAGACCTGGACACTTACTAAAAAATCTGAAAAGCGCATTAAATGCATTTGAATATAAATGTTATAAACAGGTTCTAAGAATATCTAGGATAAAGAAAAAAAACAAATACATCCATAAATGACTGCATTTCCCGTGTTCGTAACATGTCGTACGACTTGATTCCATAACAAACACTGATAAGAAATGCTTTCTTCTAAATAATGTTTATCAGACACTGTTACAACTATCTCTGTGTTGGTTTGCCCTTTTTATTTCTAATATGTCCGCAATTTTCCTCATGTTGGTGTTAGAATATCGTAGACCAAGAAGAAGAAAAATACTGAAACTCGGCCAGATTTTACAAATGGAGGGGTTGTTACCCATTAACAGTATTAGGGTGTATTTTTAATGACTGTGGGGTTTTTGAAAATATTACCGTTCAAAGTTTGGCATTCACCCTCTGTGAACTCATGCAACATAAAAGGTAAATATAAAACTTGGAACGGCAATATTTTTAAAAACCCCACCGTCATTAAAAATATACCATGTATCTTATCTCGGTAACTAAACTACTTTCGATGTATTTTGGAAAGAACACTGATGGGAGGGATAGTTTCTGGAAGAAGAGGCAGGGTGGACCAAAACGAAGATGAGCACAGGGCATTGCACAAATCTTGGGCATGAGGGTGTATGAGAGCGACGTTCTGTAAAGGACCTGCTAATGATGATGATGATGATGATGATGATGTGATGATTGTGATGATGTTAGGTGTTTGTTTCTCTGCGTACTATATTATGTGCGTGTGTATTCTCAAAGTTTGGTTTGATGCGATGACGTAACTGAAAACGCTGAAAGGTGAAAAAAAGGAAAGAAAACGCTGTGGCGATTTTTAGGTAGGGATAAAGGGTGTGAATATTTCATTAATTGTTGCGATATATTTACCTTCATATATGAGTATAATTCTCAGAGCCCAAAGACAAGAGCCGTCAAAACTTCGCTTATTTGAGTTCTTCGTTGCGATTGTACAGGCCAGCAGAGTCTTTACGTATAGTTTCCTTCTTGCCTCAACAGACAACATAAACATATCATGTAGCAAACTCTGCGCTCACAGTTCTGGCTGCCATCCTGTGTTGAAGTTGTCCAAACTTGAGTTCAACTGTGATTGCATTGATGGGTACGACGGCATCACCTGTGAAGAGCGAAAAGATACGTGCTTTGGCAACCCTTGTTTACTAAGCAAGTGTTTAGTAATTTATTTTCTAATTGTTGTTAACACATGCTGTTTATTTGTATTTGTTTGTCTGTCTATCTGCATGTCTCTTTGTCTACTTGCTTACAGGTCTGCTTGTCTAGTTATTTGCTAGAAAGTATGTCTATATGTGACCTCTCTTTTCATCGATCTTGTATATCTACAAGCGTACAAAGTATTTGAAATGGTGTCTAGTTTCAATGTGTTTATGAAAATCTTTGTAGATTTGCCTGTTTGTAACGTATTATAACCCGCAAGGGAAAACCATCAAATCAGTGTCCCTAAATAAAAATGTAGTGCTGTTACAACTTTAGACTTTTTCTCAAAGACGTCATTACAGACTAAATAGCTTGAAGTGACATTTCTTTTGTTAATTTAGCACATCCGGTTTGGTTTCTGAGGCTGGGGAGGGAAAGGAGCAGCAGTTACACCTAGTTGTTTTATTAACCCACCATACCCGTGAAGTCGAGGTAGCGTAGTTGCATGCACGATTGCTTCTATGTCCAATGGTCATGTGTTCGAATCTCAACTACATGGTCGATCAAACCTAACAGTAGTCTCCTGTCTGTAGAATCTCTAGGGAGTCTCCGTGTCTGTAGAGTATCTAGGGAGTCTCCGTGTGTAGAGTCTCTAGGGAGTCTCCGTGTCTGTAGAGTCTCTAGGGAGTCTCCATGTCTGTAGAGTCTCTAAGGAGTCTCCGTGTCTGTAGAATCTCTAGGTAGTCTCCGTGTAGGGAGAATCTCTAGGTAGTCTCTTGTCTGTAGAATCTCTAGGGAGTCTCCGTGTCTGTAGAATCTCTAGGGAGTCTTCGTGTCTGTAGAGTCTCTAGGGAGTCTCCGTGTCTGTAGAGTCTCTAGGGAGTCTCCGTGTCTGTAGAATCTCTAGGTAGTCTCCTGTCTGTAGAATCTCTAGGTAGTCTCTTGTCTGTAGAATCTCTAGGGAGTCTCCTGTCTGTAGAATCTCTAGGTAGTCTCCGTGTCTGTAGAATCTCTAGGTAGTCTCCTGTCTGTAGAATCTCTAGGTAGTCTCTTGTCTGTAGAATCTCTAGGGAGTCTCCTGTCTGTAGAATCTCTAGGTAGTCTCCGTGTCTGTAGAATCTCTAGGTAGTCTCCTGTCTGTAGAATCTCTATGTAGTCTCCTGTCTGTAGAATCTCTAGGTAGTCTCCTGTCTGTAGAATCTCTAGGTAGTCTCTTGTCTGTAGAATCTCTAAGTAGTCTCCGTGTCTGTAGAATCTCTAGGTAGTCTCCGTGTCTGTAGAATCTCTAGGGAGTCTCCGTGTCTGTAGAATCTCTAGGGAGTCTCCGTGTCTGTAGAGTCTCTAAGGAGTCTCCGTGTCTGTAGAGTCTCTAAGGAGTCTCCGTGTCTGTAGAATCTCTAGGTAGTCTCCGTGTCTGTAGAATCTCTAGGTAGTCTCCGTGTCTGTAGAATCTCTAGGGAGTCTCCGTGTCTGTAGAATCTCTAGGGAGTCTCCGTGTCTGTAGAGTCTCTAAGGAGTCTCCGTGTCTGTAGAGTCTCTAAGGAGTCTCCGTGTCTGTAGAATCTCTAGGGAGTCTCCGTGTCTGTAGAATCTCTAGGGAGTCTCCGTGTCTGTAGAATCTCTAGGTAGTCTCTTGTCTGTAGAATCTCTAGGGAGTCTCCGTGTCTGTAGAATCTCTAGGGAGTCTCCGTGTCTGTAGAGTCTCTAGGGAGTCTCCGTGTCTGTAGAATCTCTAGGTAGTCTCCTGTCTGTAGAATCTCTAGGTAGTCTCTTGTCTGTAGAATCTCTAGGGAGTCTCCTGTCTGTAGAATCTCTAGGTAGTCTCCGTGTCTGTAGAATCTCTAGGTAGTCTCCTGTCTGTAGAATCTCTAGGTAGTCTCTTGTCTGTAGAATCTCTAGGGAGTCTCCTGTCTGTAGAATCTCTAGGTAGTCTCCGTGTCTGTAGAATCTCTAGGTAGTCTCCTGTCTGTAGAATCTCTATGTAGTCTCCTGTCTGTAGAATCTCTAGGTAGTCTCCTGTCTGTAGAATCTCTAGGTAGTCTCTTGTCTGTAGAATCTCTAAGTAGTCTCCGTGTCTGTAGAATCTCTAGGTAGTCTCCGTGTCTGTAGAATCTCTAGGGAGTCTCCGTGTCTGTAGAATCTCTAGGGAGTCTCCGTGTCTGTAGAGTCTCTAAGGAGTCTCCGTGTCTGTAGAGTCTCTAAGGAGTCTCCGTGTCTGTAGAATCTCTAGGTAGTCTCCGTGTCTGTAGAATCTCTAGGTAGTCTCCGTGTCTGTAGAATCTCTAGGGAGTCTCCGTGTCTGTAGAATCTCTAGGGAGTCTCCGTGTCTGTAGAGTCTCTAAGGAGTCTCCGTGTCTGTAGAGTCTCTAAGGAGTCTCCGTGTCTGTAGAATCTCTAGGGAGTCTCCGTGTCTGTAGAATCTCTAGGGAGTCTCCGTGTCTGTAGAATCTCTAGGTAGTCTTCGTGTCTGTAGAGTCTCTAAGGAGTCTCCGTGTCTGTAGAGTCTCTAGGAAGTCTCCGTGTCTGTAGAATCTCTAGGTAGTCTCTTGTCTGTAGAATCTCTAGGTAGTCTCCGTGTCTGTAGAATCTCTAGGTAGTCTCCTGTCTGTAGAATCTCTAGGTAGTCTCTTGTTTGTAGAATCTCTAGGGAGTCTCCTGTCTGTAGAATCTCTAGGTAGTCTCCTGTCTGTAGAATCTCTAGGTAGTCTCCGTGTCTGTAGAATCTCTAGGTAGTCTCCGTGTCTGTAGAATCTCTAGGGAGTCTCCTGTCTGTAGAGTCTCTAGGGAGTCTCCGTGTCTGTAGAGTCTCTAGGAAGTCTCCGTGTCTGTAGAATCTCTAGGTAGTCTCCGTGTCTGTAGAATCTCTAGGGAGTCTCCGTGTCTGTAGAATCTCTAGGTAGTCTCCGTGTCTGTAGAATCTCTAGGGAGTCTCCGTGTCTGTAGAATCTCTAGGTAGTCTCCGTGTCTGTAGAATCTCTAGGGAGTCTACGTGTCTGTAGAATCTCTAGGTAGTCTCCGTGTCTGTAGAGTCTCTAGGGAGTCTCCGTGTCTGTAGAGTCTCTAGGGAGTCTCCGTGTCTGTAGAGTCTCTAGGGAGTCTCCGTGTCTGTAGAATCTCTAGGGAGTCTCCGTGTCTGTAGAATCTCTAGGGAGTCTCCGTGTCTGTAGAATCTCTAGGGAGTCTCCGTGTCTGAAGAATCTCTAGGGAGTCTCCGTGTCTGTAGAATCTCTAGGGAGTCTCCGTGTCTGTAGAGTCTCTAGGGAGTCTCCGTGTCTGTAGAATCTCTAGGGAGTCTCCGTGTCTGTAGAATCTCTAGGGAGTCTCCGTGTCTGTAGAGTCTCTAGGGAGTCTCCGTGTCTGTAGAGTCTCTAGGAAGTCTCCGTGTCTGTAGAATCTCTAGGTAGTCTCTTGTCTGTAGAATCTCTAGGTAGTCTCCGTGTCTGTAGAATCTCTAGGTAGTCTCCGTGTCTGTAGAATCTCTAGGGAGTATCCTGTCTGTAGAGTCTCTAGGGAGTCTCCGTGTCTGTAGAATCTCTAGGGAGTCTCCGTGTCTGTAGAGTCTCTAGGGAGTCTCCGTGTCTGTAGAATCTCTAGGTAGTCTCCGTGTCTGTAGAATCTCTAGGGAGTATTCTGTCTGTAGAGTCTCTAGGGAGTCTCCGTGTCTGTAGAATCTCTAGGGAGTCTCCGTGTCTGTAGAGTCTCTAGGGAGTCTCCGTGTCTGTAGTCTCTAGGGAGTCTCCGTGTCTGTAGAGTCTCTAGGGAGTCTCCGTGTCTGTAGAGTCTCTAGGGAGTCTCCGTGTCTGTAGAGTCTCTAGGGATTCTCCGTGTCTGTAGAGTCTCTAGGGAGTCTCCGTGTCTGTAGAGTCTCTAGGGAGTCTCCGTCTGTAGAGTCTCTAGGTAGTCTCCGTGTCTGTAGAATCTCTAGGTAGTCTCCGTGTCTGTAGAATCTCTAGGTAGTCTCTTGTTTGTAGAATCTCTAGGGAGTCTCCTGTCTGTAGAATCTCTAGGTAGTCTCCTGTCTGTAGAATCTCTAGGTAGTCTCCGTGTCTGTAGAATCTCTAGGTAGTCTCCGTGTCTGTAGAATCTCTAGGGAGTATCCTGTCTGTAGAGTCTCTAGGGAGTCTCCGTGTCTGTAGAATCTCTAGGGAGTCTCCGTGTCTATAGAGTCTCTAGGGAGTCTCCGTGTCTGTAGTCTCTAGGGAGTCTCCGTGTCTGTAGAGTCTCTAGGGAGTCTCCGTGTCTGTAGAGTCTCTAGGGAGTCTCCGTGTCTGTAGAGTCTCTAGGGATTCTCCGTGTCTGTAGAGTCTCTAGGGAGTCTCCGTGTCTGTAGAGTCTCTAGGGAGTCTCCGTGTCTGTAGAGTCTCTAGGGAGTCTCCGTCTGTAGAGTCTCTAGGTAGTCTCCGTGTCTGTAGAGTATCTAGGGAGTCTCCGTGTGTAGTCTCTAGGGAGTCTCCGTGTCTGTAGAGTCTCTAGGGAGTCTCCGTGTCTGTAGAGTCTCTAGGGAGTCTCCGTCTGTAGAGTCTCTAGGGAGTCTTCGTGTCTGTAGAGTCTCTAGGGAGTCTCTGTGCCTGTAGAGTCTCTAGGGAGTCTTCGTGTCTGTAGAGTCTCTAGGGAGTCTTCGTGTCTGTAGAGTCTCTAGGAAGTCTCCGTCTGTAGAGTCTCTAAGGAGTCTCCGTGGCGAAGTGGTCAAGCCGTCTGTCTCGCGCTCCGAAGGTTGTGGGTTCGATTCCGGGCTACGTCTTTCAGTTCACGAGTGTATTTTTCTCGGAGACTCCTGGGGGTTGTCGCCGGAGCTACGGAGTTCGTGCTTTATGCGATGCTTTCGGCAGGTCATCCTGCCGAAAGAGACCGAGCCATATGGGATAAAACCCGGGGCAATGAAGTCGATCCTCTCGACTTTTAAAGGGTTTTAAGATTTCAAGTGTAACGTAGGTACTCGGAAATATCCTGGAAAGTAAAAGTGTTCGGCTTGATATTAACCGCATCACCCATCTAGTGCCGATTGGTCTATACAGTGATGGGAATAGAACATTGTGTCCAATATACAGGGTGTATGTTTAGTGACTGTGCAGTGGTTGACAATATTGCCAGTCCAAGTTTTGTATTTACCTGTTATGTTGCATGAACTTTACAGAGGGTGAATACAAAACTTGGGCCAGCAATATTTTCAAACATTGCACAGTCATTAAAAATATACCCTATACCTTTAGGCATTTCAAAATGTCCTCTACTACTTTACTTTACAATATGGCAATGTTATTGTTGCTGGTGCTGTTGTTCTTTGTAAATCCACTGTAAGATAATATTCTTATATGTTGAAGTCTTAAAATCATTGCATTGACGATGAAGTTGACTGAGCTCTGAAAATGCTTCCATCTATCGGAGTCTGGTTAGTGTGAAGACTTTTCCAGACCCTTTATCAAAGTATCACTCCCACGTGGTTTGTGGTACAGAATTTCCCTTTCCTTCTCCAATCCCCCCCCCCCCCCCCCCCCCCAAAAAAAAAAAAAAGAAATAGCAGGGTGTGCAAAACCAGTAATGTTCCGAGACTACGTATTTCCGGAGAGGCATATGAGGATATTAGTAGGTGATTATTTATCACAGCATTTGTAGACTGGTTGGCGCTTGTTATAAGGTGGGCACGATTTCTCTACATCTTTTCGGTATATAGGGCATGTTTCCTTAGCAACTCAATGAACATGATCAAGAGGATAGAGGAGGGGTCGATCCGAAGAGAATGGTTGCTGCCTCTGGAGCGGTCTCGGCTGGCAAAGATTAGTTTCATTTTCGTGCCAGGGCATGCGGGAGTACAAGGAAATGAGCAGGCTGACAAGCTCGCAGGCTACTGTGGAGGGCGGACGAGCCATGTACCAGGCTGACATTCTGACTGCTCTACGAGAAGTAAGATTTTTGCCTGAACCAAGTGATGACTGTGAATCCACAACCATGGCCAGACTGCGAGAACAGGAAATTAATAGAGGGGTGGCCAAACAAGAACACTACACAGGAAGCCAAAGAAGATTGATTAACCAACACAGAACTGGTGTCGTTAGCCGCTACACGCTGCGGGAGTTGCTGAGGAGGGGATCCGAGCACTTATGGACTGAATTTTCGATGTGCAATGAGGGTCACCTTTCGAGTAACTAACTAACTTTTCGGTATCCTTTTGTCAAAAGCCGCCAACCCATCGCTCAGAGGGACACATACTAGGTTGGATGACAGATAATGCAAGAATTGATCATCCCATGTAGGGTGTCAACCAACATAATCGCTGTTAGTACTTTAATGCAATCTGTTTCACACATCTATTGTTTTGACATTTGTCATTTTAATGTCACTTTTTAGCATTTGTCACAAAGTGCTTTCTATTTTCATATAAATGTTGTCATTTGACTCAGATTGTTATTTATGCTATTATAACTTTTAAATTTGGACCCAAAGTTTGTTTATTTTAATGTCACTTTTAACATTTGACTCAATATGTTATTTTAATGTAACTTTTAATATTTGGCCAAATGTGTTATTTTCATGTAACTGTTCACATTTAACATATTTATCCAAAAGTGCTATTTATTCTACATATGTCGAAATGTTTCATGTATTAAAACTGTACAAAATGGTGCTGAAAGAAATAATCATTTAAATCGTTTACTTCCTTAGATAGTTCTAACTGTGTGGAAGAGCGTGACCTGGTTCCTGGCAGTGCAATCCACTGGTCAACGACCCTTGTAAAGCATGTAGACACGAAACCTTGTCCAGGTGGAGCTATAGGTCAGATACTTCGCATATTGCATCACTTATCACTGTCAACATATCAAATTTTTTATGTGGATACAAGAACTAGAGGCAAACTATCTTTATTTTTTTCTAGAATTTAACAACGATACGCTCATATTTCTGTCTTATTCAATATACTGTTTATATTGCTATGGGCTTGGTAGAAACAGCGGGGAAAGAAGACCCTGTTGAGCTTGACTCTAGTCCGACTTTGTGAAGACACATGAAGGGTGTAGCATAGGTGGGAGCGCAAGCGCAGTTGAAATACCACTACTTTTATCGTTTCTTTATACCACTACTTTCTCGTTTCTTTGGAGATTTTTCCGCAACAGAAACGTCGGGCCTATTCTCGCTGGTCGCGAGATCCGCAAAGTGGCAGGAGAGAAGATTTGCTCGCAGCAGACGAGTTGTATCTCCGGCGGGCCTCTTCCCGTTGGTCGCGGGAGCCGAACGAGTCAGGCGGGGAGTCTGACGGTAGTACACGCTTACACGGGTCCATACACTTACGACTGACAGATGTACGCGCCCTACGGTCCAGGCGCGTACGAGGCCCTCACCTGTGGGACTTGGCTGAACGCCTCTAAGTCAAGCTCCATGTACTTCAGGGTCTGGCCACCGCCCGCCACCTGCTCGTGGAGGCGATGTTTCGGAGGTTTGACGCTGAGCCGCCAGCGTCTGCAGCCTACCTTGTTCCAGACGTATTGGTTATCCATTCCTCTTGATTAAACATGGCAAGGCCGAGAGAGGGAACATGAGCTTGGGCATCGCATGTTCTCTGAAGCTCTGCCCAGGCATTGTGATAGAGTTTTGGCCAAATTCCAACTCACGTATTTTGGTCTGTCAAGACTGCAAGGTGTCACTCACTTACTACATAAACACAACCTAAAGACTAAATGTTATGGTAGGGAAGACCTTAAGCCTTGGTCGGCAGCTGGTCTAAGATCGAAACTCCGACGGGCGGACAATTAGAGCATTGCTTTGTTGATCCGACAGTTTCTGCAGCTTATCTTGTTCCAGATGTAGTGGTGTTACCTTTCCTCTGAAGTAAGTAGGCAGGCCGAGAGAGAGATCATGCAGTATGAGCACCACATTGTTTGTGCCATGGGTATATATATAATGCCTTTTTGAAATCACAATGTAACAAACTATCGTCTGTCAAGACGGTTAGACGGTTAGTGTCAGTCAGTCAGTCAGTCAGTCAGTCAGTCAGTCAGTCAGTCAGCTACTAAACAGAACCGGCAACCCATAGGACACACGGCCTCCTCATATCAGGAGCCACTTGGCGAATCCACTAACGATTCTCTTGCGCTAACCAAAAATCATTGCGTCATAAGTTCATGTCGTCATATCGCACCCTCTTTCCCTTTTGTACTTTCTCCTCCATTGAACATAGGACCTCAAACAACTGACGCCTAGTCGTCCTATTTTTAGCTATTCCACGCAGCTCCGTCAAGGTTCTCCAAATATTATCTTTTGTCAGAGGAGAAAACTGTAAGTGGAAGATTTAGCACAGATAGTCAACGCGATGAATTATGAAGACAGCAACAACCTTTGCCAGAAATGGAATTCAGTTGTCTCCTCTGACAAAGCAGTTCGATGATCTGGACTTCGCTGATGACCTTACCATCCTATCTCACACTCTACGTCACATACACAATACAATAACAACATTGAATGTAAGGTCAGAACAATTAGGCTTACAATGTTATAGGGGAAAGACACATATATTGAGAATCATCATCATCATCATCATCATCTTCCACTTCTGCCGTCAAGCGTCGTGGGGAGGAATAATTTGCGTTCCAGTGCCCGGTGGACGGCACTGGATAGTGTCATTCCGTGTGGTTGTACAATGTCTCTGATGTCGTCAATCCATTTTCTTCTTGGACGTCCTCGTGGTCTCGTCGCAGATGATCTTTGATGTAAGGCCAGTGATGGTAGTTGCTGATGTTGCATTCTAACAACATGGCCAAACCACTTGATCTTCTGTCTTTCAATAAATGTGGCACAAGGTGTTGATCCCACAGTCTGTCTGATAGTAGCATTCCTTACTCGGTCTCGGATTGTTAAGTTGGCAGCTCTCCTCAGGCATCTCATTTCGCAGGTGTTGATCTTGCGAAGGTGTAATTTGGATAAAGTCCAGGTTTGAGATTGGTAGCATAGCGTTGGTGTGAATATGCTGTTTATTATCTGTCGTTTTGCGGACATGGGTATGTTTGGATGTTTCAGTAAGGGTGACAGTTGATATGTAAGTGCACTAGCTTTTTGACATCTGATTTCAATTTCTCTGTCTAATCTGCCATCTTCTGTGATCATACTTCCAATGTATTTGAATTCTTTAACTTGTTTCAGAGGTGTGTTATTTATCTGTATACTTAGTGGGCCTGGCGATCTGCTAACTTGCATTACTTCGGTTTTGGCTGTGTTTATACTCATATTGTATCTGCTGCAGGTTGAACTCAGATTAGTAATATGATTTTGTAGTCTGCCCTCGTCGCTGTAAAACAGGCACTGATCATCTGCAAATAGAAGTTCATTTATTCCCTGTGGGTCAGTTGTTTCATCTGGAGTTAAGAGTTCTAAATTTTCTGAATCTGGTCTGTCGAGACTTGCTTCTTTGGAAATTCTGTCCATGTAGATATTGAATAGCAGGGGAGAGAGCACACATCCCTGTCTCACTCCTGTATTGACTGTGAACATATCTGATATACCTTCCTGTGTTCTTATTGCACTTTGGCTCGAGTGGTACATGGCTATGATGTTTTCTAGCAGTTTCCCTTCTATCCCATAGTCATCAAGGATGGTCCATAATTTGTATCTGTCTACTCTATCAAAAGCCTTTTCCTGATCTACAAACACAATATTCTGCTGGTCACTATATTCAACAGTTTTTTCACAAATTTGTCTAAGTGTAAATAATGCATCAGTGCAACTTTTACCTTTCCGAAAACCGAATTGTGCTTTGCTTAACTGTTGTTCAACTATTGGTCTAGCTCTTTGTTCCAAAAGTTTTGCATACATTTTCCCTATATGGCTCAGGAGTGATATACCTCTGTATGTTTCGCACTCTCTCATATTGCCTTTCTTTTTCCATATTGGTAATATTATTGCCTGTTGCCAATCATCTGGGACTTTTCATCTGGATATATTGAGAATAAATCAAGCAAATGAGAACTCGTTTTCCCTTGACACAGCTTGATGATATAACCTTGTTCTCTTTTGGATGCTTTACACACAAATTGATGTAACCTTGTTTTCCTTTGGATACTTTACACGCAACTTGTAACTTTATTCTCCTTTGGATACTTTGCACTCAGCTTGATGTAAACTGGTTCTCCTTTGGATGCTTTACACACAGATTGATGTAACCTTGTTCTCTTTTAGATGCTTTACACCCAGCTTGATGTAACCTTGTTCTCTTTTAGATGCTTTACACTCAGCTTGATGTAACCTTGATCTCCTTCTTCCACAGGCGAAGCCACTCGAAACTGTGTACACGATGTAGATTCAAGCAGCGGTGGATTCTGGACACGGCCTGACCTGTCCCTGTGCGTGAGTCAACACATTCTGCAGATTCTTCATGACACTCAGACGCTTCTACAGAACGCGTCCAAAGCACATACTGAGCACTTGTCTAACATCACGTCCCGGCTGGCGGCGGCGACGAGTCTAGAGTTGGGTTTCAATGGGAAATGGCACGAGTTGTTTCCAGGCGACTTGTCCACCGTGGTTGATGTACTGGACATGGTGTCACAAGCTGATAACTTCGTCGACACAGAAGTCACAGCTGATGTTATCCAGGTCTGAAGTTAATGCCTTCTGCTTTAGCTAACTAGCACATTAACTCCATGAATAGTGGTCAGTTCTGTACCGCATTCTGTCCCTGGTTTAAAATTAACTCCTTGTGTCCCAGGTTAAAAGTTAACTTATTTTGTCCATGGTTTGAAGCTAGCTCATTTGAACCCTTGTTTAAATTTATCTCATTTTGGACGTGGACAAGAAGCTAACTCCATTTGTCCCTGGTTTGAAATTAACTAATTCTGTCCTTAGTTTGAAGTTAACTCATTCAGTGCTGAGTTTAAAGTTAACTCCTTCTGCCCTATGTTTGAAGTTAATTCCTTGTGTCCCAGGTTGAAAGTTAACTCCTTGTGCCCCAGGTTGAGGGGTAACTTATCTTTCCCTGGTTTAAAGCTAACTCACTTTAACCCTTGTTGGAATCTCACTCCTGTTGAACGTGAACATGAAGTTAACTCCTTTTGTCTCTGGTTTGAATTTAACTCCTTCTGTCCAAGGTTTGAAGTTAACTCAGTCTGTCCTAGGTTTAAAGATATCTCCTTCTGTCCTAGGTTTGAAATTAACGCCTCTCCTAAGTTTGAAATTAACTCCTTCTGTCCTAGGTTTGAAGTTAGCTCCATTTGTGCGAGGTTTGAAATTAACTCTTCCTGTCACAGCCAATAGTCACACTAGCTCAGTAAGTAAACGTTATTGGTACGTTTAACACCATGTGCCCCAACCAACAGTTATAATAACATACTAAGTAATAGTTAGTATGACTTTAAGCCATCTCTGTCCCTGCTTATAACCACAATAACTTACTAAGTAATATAAATACTGAGCACAACCTACTACTGGCAACGCCGATCGCATTCTGGTATGAACCTAAGGCCTATCCACGTCAATATGGAAGCACTATACTCGAGTTTCACCCTTGTTTGAGCTCGTCAGTAGTGCATATCCTTGACCGGATCCGGAAACAGTCCCGGATCACGCGTGTGAAGCGGGTGTGTAACCACGCGGCACACACTCGCTTCACACGCGTGATCCGGGACTGTTTCCGGATCCGGTCAAGGATATGCACTACTGACGAGCTCAAACAAGGGTGAAACTCGAGTATAGTGCTTCCATATTGACGTGGATAGGCCTTAGGTTCATACCAGAATGCGATCGGCGTTGCCAGTAGTAGGTTGTGCTCAGTATTTAAATTTCAAATCCCGAAACAACCACATAATCAATTACTAAGTAATAGTTTATTGAAAACTTAAAGCCCGACTGTCCCAAGAAATAGTTGCAATACCTGACTATATAATAGTTAATATTACTTTAATCCCACATATTCCAACCAATAGTCACAATAACAAATTAAGTATGAATTGACTTGAGTCACGAATCAATATTTCAGCATTCTGGATAATCCCACACAAGCTCCGTCCTCATCTATATTTTTTATTCCACACTATACCCTTGAAACCAATGAGCCGCAACCATACGTGTAAAAGCGTTCTGTACTTATTCTTGTTAATCTGATCATCTGATCACTAAGTAATATTGCAGCTAGAATCCAAGGATGTACATAATGAGATCCTTCCACACTAGCCATATTCTCCGGATTTGATTCCACCAGACTTCTGACTCTTCTTAAGTCTTAGAAAAGTAGTCAAAAAGAAATCATCTTGACAATGGTGAAAAAATAACACTGGAATGTTTTATGTTCGTCTTGCTTCTAACTCAAGAGTAGTCTCATCCATGTGCTACTTCTTCTAGCTTACTGGACTGATTTTTGCTGGTGGATTAGCTTTCCCTATTACCCGTGTCGCCATCAGGAAAGCCCACTCCGAGTTCAGATGTAATTATAATTTACTGTCACTAAGTCAAGCTTGAGAAATTAACATTTTAGTCCAACTGTCTGGTGTAGGTGTTGAATCCGCTATCTCGGCATCAGCGCAGTGAGTGTTTAAGAACGAGCTTTCTTACCCATTCGGCCATGCTGACCTTCACACTGGATTGTAATAACTGGTTTAAATTAGCGACCGTCTGTAGGAAACTCTCTAGCGTTTAGAGTGCCTGTCTCTCACGTGCCATCAGAGGTTGTGACGTTACACAAGTGCTCCCAGGCGCAGTGTCATAAGCGGAGTCTTAATTAAATGTTTTGCGTATCCTTTTACAGGACTTAGCTGTCAACAGCAGCATCTTTCAGCTGTCTGTTGATCTCTTGGCAAGATTACGCTCAGTAGTTTGCCATTGCTTTCTGAGCGGCCGGCTCAGTATCCGCAAGTCACGAGCGGGGGTCGAACCACCTCAGTTCTCGCTCCGCTGCGAGACTCTGCGTGATAAACGGGATTACAGAGAGAAAGTGTTGTAACCCCACAGCCAGAGAGACCGGCAAGCGGAGTCTAAAGATGCTAAATGTTCTTCTTGAAGTAGAAAGTGTAACATCTGGTCATTTCTTGTGGTTTGTCTTGCTCAGCCATTCAAACTGATTGTGTATTATTGTTATTGCTTTAATGTGTGCTTCCATGCCGGTCCTTTGGTCATGTGGCCGGATCGCCGTCGACTGGAATCTTTACAAACTGAAAAGGGCTCCCAGGTAAAAAATGAGTAGAAAATTATCTTTAAAGTAAAGGCGGTCGGATGGATATTGGCTACATCACATATCGAGTGAGGCTTGGTATATAAAATAATGATGCCTAGAACCATATACACAATACCTTCCAAGACGCGTGAAGTGTTATTTACTGCTTTACACGAGGTTAAAGGTGTGTGTGTGTTGGAGGGGGGGGGGGAGGTTCATGTTATAGACTGGAAAGCGTAGATAGCTTTAAAAAAAAAAACACACACACACACAACGCAATCAAAATTCCAAGGACGAATAAAATCGAGACTAACATTTCTGGAAATGGCTTGTTATCTAATTGGTTACTGCTGATAAGCAACTCCATTGTTTGGTGCATCGGGAGTGGATGAACTAATGCATGATCAGAGTTTATTTTCTCCTTTAAACAAAATAAAAACGTTAGTTGCATGACGTTTGCAGGACGCCACAATCAACTCTAGCATCTATTGGCTGTTTGTGATTATCTAGACACTATTACATTCAGTAGTTTGCCATTACTTTTGGAATGGATGACGTGCATACTATTGTGTAAACCAGCGCAAAACTATTTGCTTCCAAATTGCCTACGGCCAACTTCAAGTCCGGTCTGTCGGTAGTTAGAAACTGGGCTCATCAACCTTAAGCTACAAATATCGACAGTCTTTCCTTATTCTTGTTAGAAAATAATGTGTTGCTATGTTTCATCTAATATGTGGTCTATACATTTTCTTTAGGAATACATAGCGACTGTTGACAATATCTTGGATCCCAAGACAACAGACACATGGAGAAATGCACTAGCGGTATGAATATTAATATAATATATTCTATTTGTCTTATTGTGTGTCAACAGTTTGATATCAAGATAATTATGGGACGAGAATTAGTTTGTTTTCCACAGGGCGAATTGCCGAAAGCGTCGCAAACAGCATGAACTCTGTAGTTCCAGTGACAACCCCCAGGATCTCAGAGAAAATTGCACACGTGAACTATACGACGTAGGCCGGAACCGAACCCACAACATTCGGATCGCCAAGCAGACGGCATAGCCATTTCGCCACGGAGACTCGCTGAGAAGAATGAAACGAGTCAACATCGCGACGACTGGAAAAAAATCACAGGTAGAATAAAGAGAGGTAGACCGAGAGAATTGATTGTGGATGATTTACAAAGGTGGCATGGGGGAATATCATCACTAGAATTGATCCAGAACCCTAAGGACGAACGAACGAACGAACGAACGAACGAACGTAGGAACGAACGAACGAACTTTATTTTCAAAGGGTAACAAATTGGGCACGCAGGCCCGTCTTACATTCGGCCCTTCCAATCACTCATCTTTCTTACATCAGTGCATAGTGCATTCACATAGGAAAAAAAAACATTGTCAAATGAATGTTGTAAACATAAACAATGCATGTTACCATGTTATGAGACAAATCCCCCATCCATTAACTCACCCATCCCCTATCCATTTGCGTGTCTCCCCCCCCCCCCACCCCACACAATATCCTCCACCCAACCACACACATACCCACAGGCACATACATTCCCCCATCCATCCACCCATCCCCCAACCCACACATCCCACACACACCCCAAATACACCATCTCCCCACCCACCCACACACATACACACACACGCATCTCTCACCCACCACACATCCCCCCACACACATCCCCCACCCACTCACACACAAACCCAGGCACACATGCATGCATCCACCCATCAATCACCCACCCACACATCCCCTCCAATTCACACATCTCCCGACCCACACGCACACATCCTCCACCCATCACATAACCTACCAACACTCATCCACCCATATATCCTCCACCACCCACCCACACATCCCCAAGCACTCAGCCACACACACACATCCCCAACCACATATCCAACACCCACACACACACACATATTCCCTCCAACTCACATATCCCGCACCTACTCACACGCAAAACCCGCACCCACCCATATATCCCCCACTTACACACATCCCCCTGGACTGAGATCTATAGAGTGATCCCTGGAAATGTTAACCCGCCAACAAACGTCTGAAGAAGTCGGATGTGTCGGCCGAAAATCGCAAATAGGGCAGCTCTGTATTTATGACCAAATATGGTAGCTGTGCATTCATGACCACATATGGTAGCTCTGTATTTATAACCAAATATGGTAGCTCTGTATTTATAACCAAATATGGTAGCTCTGTATTTATAACCAAACATGGTAGCTCTGCATTTATGTCCACAATAATATGAAATACAGACAGTTAGGTATATGTTGCTCCTGCGAAAAGATGATACAAACTAAATACGGACACAGTGTACTTACCTTACAACGGACTTCATAAAGGTAAACATAAATCACAGAGTGCAAATCTCCCAAAACAGGAAACAATAAAAAAATATGTAATAATACAACAATAAAATAAAAATAAGTATTCTAGGACACAACACACGACGTTTAGATTAAATGTCTTCATCAAGGACGGGACAACACGAACAGATTAAAAGAGAAAAAAAATAACATTTATAAAATACTGTTAAAAAACAACTCCTTCGTTGTCCAAAATAAGCATTTCGGCTGCATGTATGTCTAAATTAAACATTTTGGACGAAAGAAGAAGAAGAAGAAGAAGAAGAAGAAGAAGAAGAAGAAGAAGAAGAAGAAGAAGAAGAAGAAGAAGAGGAAGAAGAAGAAGAAAAAGAAGAAGAAGAAGAAGAAGAAGAAGAAGAAGAAGAAGAAGAAGAAGAAGTAGAAGAACAAGAACAAGAACAAGAACAAGTAGAGAGAATGAGAGCCTACGCCAAAGAAAGACACATGACGATGGTTTATAAATCCATATTAATGAAATCGAAAAAACTGTAGATATTGTCTCTAGAAATTCATGCTTTTATTATTATTATTATTATTATTATTATTATTATTATTATTATTATTATTATTATTATTATTATTATTATTATTATTATTATTATTGTTATTATTATTATTATTATTATTAAGAACATGGAATAGATCAAGTCACCAGATTGTTGAACTCAATATATAATACTGGAGATA
This sequence comes from Cepaea hortensis, assembly GCA_963921405.1. Taxonomy (NCBI): domain Eukaryota; kingdom Metazoa; phylum Mollusca; class Gastropoda; order Stylommatophora; family Helicidae; genus Cepaea; species Cepaea hortensis. The sequence continues at coordinate 134,853,481 of OY992879.1, read as the reverse complement.
TACATCATGAATTATGTAATTCTGTATTTATTACAATCCCAAAGAAATCAGGAGCCTTGGAATGTGATCAACATCGAAAATTGGTATAATGAGTCACATCACGAAGATTTTGCTAAGAATTATCATGCAAAGAGTTAAGAAGAAAATACAACCTGAAATAGGAGAAAAACAATGTGGGTTTGTAGAAGGCAAGGATACAGTAAAGTGTATATGCTGAGAACACAATCTGAACTTGCTATAGAAGAAAGTAAAGATATACATCTTTGCTTTTATTGACAACACAAAGGTTTTCGATAGAGTAAGACATGTCAACATGATAGAGATGCTTGCAGATTTACAAATAAACTGATGAGAAAGACCTTAGATTTGTAAAAAAAAAAAATATTGGAAACAACAAGCTGCCATCAGAATTGATAATGACGTAGGTCATTATCAGCCTATTAAGAGAGGTGTGAGACAGGGATGTGTAATTTCTCCAGATCTTTTTTGCCTGTGCAGAGAAAATATTTGCAGAAATATAGAATATATGAAATGAATTATCATTGGGGGACGAAACATCAATAATATTAGATATGCAGATGATACAGTATTGATTGCAGACAATGAGCAGGATCTGCAACATTTATTAGATGTGGTTGTTGCACACAGTGAACAACTAGGGTTAGAATTGAATTGTAAGAAAATACAGATTATGGTCGTCACTAGGAAGAAGGGAATACCACAATGTAATACAAGTAACTGGGAATATTCTTAAATAAGTTAACTGGTACAATTATCTCAGAACAGTCAAAACAGTAGATGGGAGATGCCTTGAAGAGATTAGTACAAGAACTGCCATAGCGAAGGTGACCCTTTGCAAGATGGAAAACATACTGACCAATAAAAAGGTGTCATTGCAACGAGAAAAAGAGTGCTGAGGTGCTAGATAGAGCCTCTACTTTTGTATGGATGTGAAACTTGGACAATGAGCAGTCAAGCTGAAAATAGCTGATGGCTGTGGAAATGTGGTTTCTGAGGAAAATGCAGAGAATACCACTGACAAAGAGAAAAACGAATGATCAAGTCCTAGAAGAAACAAATGAAAATCGTAAATTGATTAGAGAAATTGGACGTAGACAGTCACAATTTTGGACATGTTATGAGAAGAAATGAATTGGAGAACTTGGTGACAACTGGCAAGATCGAGGGGAAGAGAACAAGGGAAAGACAGAGAAGTAAATACCTGGATGGATTGGTCAAGTGGTATGGAAGAGACAAGAGCACTGGGCTGATCCACGACTCTGGTGATCGAGAGAAATGGCGAATCATGACCGCTCAAGCTTATCGGCATGGCACATAATGGATGGATGGATTATTATTATTATTATTATTATTATTATTATTATTATTATTATTATTATTATTATTATGTGTTTTTTTCGCAATTAGGGGTTGGTGGAGGCCAAGGTCAGCAAAGTAATAGAATCCATGCAGATGTTCATCTCCAAGTTCTTGCCGATCACGCAGGGGTGGAGTGATCAGGGCCTGGCTATAGAAGGCGGAGGGCAAGTGGTTGATGGCTCCATGACCAGGACAATATTTGAGAAGGTCGTAAGGAATCTTGGTATGACAATTGTAATCTGTGCCTTATAATCGTCATTTAAAGATATATTTAATCATCTTCATGCAGTGCCATCCCCAACAGGGAGAGTTAGTTGGTTGTATTTCTTTTACAGGACGTCGAAGTCAACCCCAGGAATTTTGACTGTTATTTCTTGGCAAGTTTACGTTCAGCAGTTTGCCATTGCTTTCTGAGCGATCGGCACTCATACCATTGTATGAAAACCAACGCAAGGCGGTCGGCTTCCATATCGACTACAGCTGTATTTCGGTATGCGCATTACCGAATTGCATTCGTAACCCCTTTTTCACAGAAGGATAGTTAGTTTCATATCCTTTACAGTCAACTTTAGAATGTTTTTGCTGCTTGTGATTCCTAACACCTTCGCCACAGAATCGGCACAAATAAAGATGGTAATAAATCTCCAGCTATATTTGTCATGAACATGTGTCTATATCCTGACTATATCCCGACTGTATCCTGACTGTATCATGCAATTGTACATTTTGCTAGACTGTATCCTGACCCATATCCCTTGCCATCAGGCGAACCCACTTCGATTTCTGAGGTACTTATAATTTTCCTACCCAAGTCAAGGACGAGAAATCAACATTTTAGTTCAACTGACCGGTGTTGGGGTTGAACCCGCTATCTGGGCATCAGCACACTGGAAGTTGCAGAGCGAGCCGTCTTATTTATTCAGTCTCACCGTCTCCTTTATATTATTTTAATTCACATATACGAGCCTGTTTCAGTTTCTGCGGTATTTATTTGGTCTGAAGTATATTTTTTTTCATATTTCTGAACGATCTATGTCGATCCCAAATAAATCTTGACGCTTAACAGATGTATAATTCACGTATAGGGAAAAACGTTTAAAAGCTTAACTATAAAGTCCTTAGAGTGGATCCACAAAGCAAAATTCAGTGACATTGTTGGTATATGGTGCTAGCTTCATATTTATAGGGAGTTATGGTAGCGTAGTGGCTAGACGCACGCATGACGGCCGGTGATCGTGAGTTCCAATCCCCATCGGCGAGGAATGATTAACATTGGCCTGGGATCCCTGGTCGACGCAGCCTAATCTTGGTACCATTAAATATCTTGAGAATTAAAGGCGGCCAGTGGTAAGGACACATCAACCACTGAGTTCTGGCTGGTTGATTAAATAAGCTTCCTGCGTCATACTTGATAATGAAGTGGGACAGTATCAACCTATTAAGACAAGTCTGAGGCAGGGATGTGTCATGTCTCCAGATCTGTTTTTCCCTATACAGTGAAAATATTTTCAGAAATGTAGAAGATATAAATGGAATCAGCATTGGAGGACGAAACATCAATAACATTAGATATGCAGATGATACAGTATTGATTGCAGACAATGCACATGATCTGCAACAATTAGTAGATACGGTTGTTGTACACAGTGAGCAGCTGGGGTTGGAATTAAATTGTAAGAAGACACAGGTTATGGTCGTTACTAGAAGAACGAAGTACCACAATGTAATATACAAGTAAAGGGAATATTCTTCAACAAGTGAATCGGTGCAATTATCTAGGAATTGTCATAACATCTGATGGGAGATGCCTTTAAGAGATTAGAACAAGAATCACCATGGCGAAAGTAGCCTTTAGCAAAATGCAAAACATTCTGACCAATAAAAGATGTCAATTGAAACAAAAAAAAGAGTGCTGAGGAGATACATAGAGCCTGTTCTTTTGAATGGATGTGAAACTTGGACAATGTGCAGTCTAGCTGGAAAACATCTGATGACTGCAGAAATGTCATTTCTGAGGAAAATGCAAAGAATACCATGGACAGACAGAAAATCCAATGACCAAGTGCTACAGGAGACAAATGAAAATCGTAAATTGATTAGAGAAATTAGACGTAGACAGTCAAAATTTTTTGACATGTTATGAGAAGAAATAGATTGGAGAACTTAGTGACAACTGGCAAGATTGAAGGGAACAGACCAAGAGGAAGACCGAGAGGAAAATACCTGGATGGCTTGGCCACATGGCATGGACGAGACAGGAACACTGAGCTGATCCACGACTCTGGTGATCGTGTGAAATGGCGAGTCATGACTGCCCACGCTTTCCGGCATGGCACATGATTGATTTATTGATCAAACTTGAAAGGGCCCGTTAGTCGCGTAAAAGAGCCCTATACTTCGTTTGTACATTTAAGCCTCAAAGAGTTAATAACTTTTTCAGTCTGCTTCTGTTATCACTTCTTCATAATTATTACTGTTTCTGTTTCTCATAACATATTATTTTGCACTCGATACAGAATGTCAATATTTCACTATTGTCTTTGCTAAGTACAGGAAGAATTAGGCAATTAGAGAATGTCATTGCGGTGTCTCTCTCTATCCGTTGATGGGAATTAGTCGCTTTTGTCTTTGTAAGGTCTACATGTCATCACTGGGAACCTGAAGGACGGATTGTATGGAGGCTTTAAAAATATCGCTGCCACAAGTTCTGTTGTGTTTCCAGGCCTGATATTGAACTCTTCTGACCCGACCATGGCAGGTAAGAATAGCACAGGTGTTAACTCACTTTATATTTCGCCATTATCGTTATTATGATCTTTTTATCACCATAGGCCGGCTCCGTGGCGATGAGGTTACGGACACAGTTAGTGATTCCGGATACCCGCGTTCGAAACACAGCTGCACTCGATTTTGCAGCAGACCGCGATGCGTTAGTATTTTTTTTTTTAACGAAATGGTATGGGTGTCGGTCGTTCAGAAAGCAATGGCAAACTACTGAACGTAAACTTGCTAAGAGATCACAACAGCAAAAAATGCTGGTGTTGACTGCAACGTCCTGTAAAAGATATGCAACTAACTAACGTTATCACCATAGACAAGACTATGATTATTACTATTGTCGTCACCATAACCAGTAATATTGTTGTCACCATTATCATTATCACCATCATCATTACTACCATCATCATCATTACCATCATCATCATTACCATCACCACCACCATTACCACCATATCATTACAACCACCATCATTACCATCATCATCATCATTACCACCATCATCATTACCAACCGCAGAGAATTGAGTTGGAATACAAGTTGTGAAAATTGAGCTGGTATGCCAGTTTTGAGAATTGAGTTGGTGTAAAATTTTTGAGAACTGAAGTGGTATACAAGTTTTGAGAACTGAGTTGGTATTGAAGTGAACTACTCACTTTCCAATATGGCCATCCAAAAATAATCTACATTGCAATAACATTGTAGAAGCCTGCATAAAAGCATACTATAAGAAGGCATAATCATAATAATGATTACTTTTGCCGTCAATGTTTGTGAAGAGGAATAGTTGACGTTCCACCGACCGAAGGGTGGAGCTGGATAGTGTCACTCCGTGTGATTGTACGATGTCTTTGTTGTCATGAATCCATCCCCTTCTCTGGCGTCGTTTTGCTCGCGTATCAGATCATCTTTGGTGTAGCGCCAGTGCTGGTAACTGATGGTATTGCATTCTAACGAAATGGCCGATCCATTTGATCTTCTGCACTATAAGAAGTAATAATGCCAAATGTATTTTCCGTCTTTTTTCCAGATGTTCCACTGATTATTTATGTGGCCAGATTTTCATCGGTGTCACCTCTCCTTTCCATGAGAGAAAGTAGATACCACAAGTAAGGTTGGCTTACGCTTGATAAGTTATTGTTTTGACTTTTTAAGGATTAAATTTTTAACTTTATTAATTAAGTACTATAGTGTCATAACTGGTCCAAGGGAAAATCCCGACTGCCCATCTGCCCAGAAGAGGTGGGGAAAACACCACAAGATGGCAAAGGCAGATATGGGGACCGAGTATCCACCGGGATAAGCGGAGACCTCTGTGGTGCTATTAGCGAGAATACATGTTTCCCCTTTAATGTGGCTAACAGACCTCGATCTGATATGGCCATAGATTTTGCTGTCTTTGGGTTTTCTGTGTCCAAGTTTATTCTCACACCCCTTTCATGTTTATTAAATTATTTATATGTACCACTGTATGGCGCGGGAGCTTTAACATTGAACAAGCAACTAGAAAGTTGAATAGAGGCCTTGGAAATGTGGATACATACAAGAATATGTCGTATTTCATGGAAACAAAAACACTCAAATACAGAGGTTCTAGAAAAAAACTGGGAATGAAAAGAGAGTTGATGAAAGAAATAAAAAAGAGGCAAGTAAAATATTTCGGCCACGTTAACAGACATAACACTTTTTAAAAACCATACTGGAGGGCAAGGTTGAGGGCAAGCCTTTCTAAGAGGCAGACAACGATACATGTCGGAAGATAACATCAAGAGATGGACGAACAGCAGCCTGACAGAATGTACAATCAAGGCGAGAGTTAAACAGTGTTGGAGATCCATTGCAGCCAACCTTCACTGTGGAAACGGCGCCGATGGAATGATTGAGTTCACTTCTCCAGCTCTTGTCTTGTCTCACATACTCCCACGATATTATCTATTATTATTATTACGATATTTAAACTATTGCTTTATGGTTTCCAGCTTACCAACTTACACCAGTGTTCGCATATTCTGTGTGCTTATAATTTGCATACAGTCGCTGGATGACGGTCGGGTAGCACACGTAGAATAAGTTCCTTACTGGGAGAGGCAATTTATTGATTTCCCCTTAACCTCGTTTACTTTAAATGCATTGTTTACAGACATGATATACCAGGCATCTGTAAAAACAAATGCAGTTTGCCATTGCTTTCCTTCTTGGCAGTGACATTATTGGTCGCTGGTCGCAGTCATTGTCTCTGTAAAGAGATCCTCTGTCTAACGTCGCAAAAATTGAGACCATAAACAATAACTATCTATCGACTGCTCCCAACTCCATCCACCACCTGGTCATATGGTGTTACATTACCCTGATGGGAAGCTAAACAGGTACCCCGCTTTGCATAAGGGTGTTCCTAGCCTAACATAGGGAAGTAGGCACTTTACTTCTCCTTTGTTAGGAGTTTTGTGCTCACTATAGAAGATGCAGTTGAGTCATAAATAAGAGCAGTACTAGCTCCCACCCTCTTTGGAATATACTTTTCACTTCTACTGAAATATGCCTTTCGGGATCAGGATTGTGGTATATACATTCACTCACGCTCAGATGGAGGCCTCTACAATGCTCAGAGATTGAAGGCCAAGACCAAAATTAGGATGGTACTGATAAGAGAGTTGCTTTTTGCAGATGGTGCTGCAGTTACAACCCACTCTGAGGAAGAATTGCAATGTCTACTATCTGCATTCTCCAATGCTTGTTCTGAATTTGGTTTAACGGTTAGCAAAAAGAAGACACATATTATGTCACAAGGTGCACATGGTGTACCATCAATCTTTATTGACGACGCCGAACTAGAGATGGTAGACCATTTTACATATCTAGGATCAGTGGTAAATAGAAAATTATCCCTAGATCAGGAAATCAGCATCCGGATTGGTAAGGCAGCAATAACAATGAACAGGTTAAGAAAAAGAGTCTGGGAGAACAGGAAGCTTACTGCCAAAACAAAAGTCCTTGTCTAACAATCCATTGTCCTCAGTACTCTTCTTTATGGCAATGAAAGCTGGACAACTTACTCACACTAAGAGAAACGTTTAAACATCTTTCATATGCGGTGTCTGCGAAGAATTCTTAGTATTAAGTGGCAAGACAAAATCACGAATACTGAAGTATTGGAAAGATCAGGTTGTGTGACGGTTTATTCCATGCTCAGTCTTCGTAGACTTAGATGGATAGGACATCATAGGAGGATGGATGATGGTAGAATACCAAAGGACATCTTTTTTGGTGAATTACAGATGGGCAAGAGATCTCAGGGTCGGCCTCTACTACGATACAAAGATGTGTGCAAACGGGACATGATTGATACAGGCATTGATAATGCACATTGGGAGAAAGTCGCTGCTGAACGTGTTGCATGGAGGGCAATCATCAGAAATGGAATAAAGACAAAGGAGAAAATTATTGCAGATAAGTCACATACCGAGCGTGTGAAACGTAAGATGGTGCATGATGGTGGAAATGACCACGTGTTCACATGCACCCACTGTGAACGAACATTTACAGCGCGAATTGGCCTTATTAGTCACATTCGCTACCGCCATGGGTAAAAGTTATTATGCCTTTTTGAAGCACAAACTATTGTCTGTCAAGACGGCAAGGTGGCAATGTAAATGTTAGGGAATAAACCTATCCCACCATCTGGTAATGTAAATAGTTTATGAAAACTGAGAACCCAGTCCATAGCTCTGCGGGTGTAGAAAGCAAGGTGAAGCTACCACATAAGGGATCCCCAGAAACTTAATTTGACCACTAAAAAGAACACAGAGATATAATGATGAGGCCATAAGGCCAGGAAAATTGTGTACACGAACTAGGGAAGAGAACTTTGTCAGGGCAATACAAAGTTAGGAACATTCAGTCTAGATATTTGTCCCTGCTTATAAAATTATGTTTGGGAGATAATGTGGTGGTTGTTTTCCTTTGATTTCTATACAACTTGAATCATCATCAAGTGCCTTGCCGACTGGCGTGGGTGATCATGCTTCCCACATCTTGTGATCTCCATATACATGTGTGCTTACATCTTTCTGTGCCATGATAAAAGACACTTAAGAATTATATACTCTAGCTCTTTGTTTTTCTGTTCTCTTTTCTCTTTTTTCTCTTATGGTTATGCTAAGGTGTCTTTTGGTCTGTGCCTCTCGCAAAATATTTGGATTACTCATTTAGGCTGCCCAGAAAATTGTCTGCATTTTTGTAAAAGCACAACTTTTTCTTTTAAAACTTACTTGCTAATATGTTGTTATTTCTCTGATAACATAAATATATGTATTAATTAAAGAAACTTTAAACAGTCAACCAGATGTATTCTAAGGGATTCACAAACGCTCATCATATCATGGCGTCTGTTTTCGCTATAAAGATGGAGAACGTTTGTGGATGACTACGATCGTCTACGACGAGCATCATGTGTCATGATGATAATGTGCTTATGTTATCTTTCTCGACCCAACGTGATGAAAACAGTTATGAGCTATACTGAACAAATCTAATCTACGGAAGCGAATCAAGTTATAAATTATTTGGCAGCTGGTGAAATGTGGTTTTATAGAAGAATTATGACAACGCCGAGGACGGATAGAAAGAGCAATTACAATATCTTGAAAGAAGTTAACACTCAAAGAGAACTGGTTACTCGCGTCAGAAAAAGTCCATATTTTTGGGCATCTCACGAGAAGCTGGAGTACGTCGTCACAACGGGAAAGTTGAACGGGAAGAGAAGCAGTGAGAGATCAAGAGATAAGAATCTGAACAGTTTGACATCGGTATTAAATACATATTGGCATCACAAAACACAGTAGGCTGTAGACAAGCAATATCGCCATCGCCAGTTGGCGTTGATTATATGAAGAATATATTTGGAATAGCAAATTTATGTGATCATAATCAATATTATTCATTTTTGATTTTTGCATTCGCTCGTTTTGAACTCAAACATAATCGACACACGTGCTACTGCTTCTAGAGATCTGGACTCATTTGTGCTTGTGGATTAGCTTTCCCTATTACTAGTTTCCCTCGCCATGAGATGAACCCACTCCGACTTCAGAGATACTTGTAATTTATGTCCTCAAATCAAGGACGAGAAGTCAACATTTTAGTCCAACGGATTGGTGTAGGGATTGAACCCACTACCTCGGCATCAACACACCGGTTGTTTAAGAACGTGCGCTCTTATCCATTCGGAGCCAAAGTCTGGCCTGTTTTAGGCTATACTATGTTTTCATGATAACTGTCAGGAGCTGTATTCTCCAGGGATCTCCAGAATGACTCCAACCTCATTAACTCTGATGTGCTGTCAGTTGAAGTATTGAACATGTCAAAAATGTACTTCCAACATTTAAGGGAGCCAGTAGTTTTAACTTTTTCTCTTCGGGTAAGTGTACTGTGCAATTGTTCCATATAGTTTGTAAAATGGACTTATACCTCTCCATAGCACAAAGCCTGGGCTGAATTTAGAGACCATGTGTTGCCCATGCAGCGTGATCCCTCTCGCGGCCGAATTCGTCTGGAACAAGACAAGCTACAGAAGCTGCCGGATCAGCAAAGCAATGCAATAACTTCCCACCTTTGGGAGCTTCCATCCTAGACCAGTTGTTGACCAAGGCTTAGGGCTTGGCCTGTCCTGCCATGACATTCAGTCTTTAAGATGCATTTCATCGCACTAGGGTTAGGCTTTAACCCTTCAAATTACGCTTCTCCGCACGAAGCCGTTGGCACAATGTGTAATGTCGGATTACATACAGGACGTCGCAGTCAAAAGAGGTAATGACTATAACCTAAGAAGAAAAAAAAACAACAACAAAGATTCAACTAAAAGAACACCTTCTGAAACAAGTAAAGAGCTTCACGTACTTACGAAGCATAATACTATCAAATGACAAATCAGAAGACGAGATCGAAAATAGATGCAATTAGACTAACCAACTCATTGGACACAATCAAAAATAAAGAAATCAGGACTACATTGGAAGTTATAGCAGCGCTAGATTTAATTATAAGGCAGCCAGTCAAATAGTTTAAAAGGTAACAGGATCTACCTCATTGCACATGATTTGTATCCCATATGACTCGGTATGTTCCGCTCTGCGTCTCCGTAGCTCCAACCAATAACTGATTCCTATAGAATATTAGATGATAGTTAAAGTAATTGGCCCCTATGTAATATTAGATGACAGTTACAGTAACGGATCCCTATAGAATATTAGATAACAGTTATAATAACTGACCCTTGTATAATACTAGATAACATTTACAATAACTGATCCCATGGAGTCTCCGAGAAATTGCACTCGTGAACCGAAAGACGTCGCCCGGAATCGAACCTACTTTTTTTCTCTGGAGTCACACATATTTAACTATTCTCATGTTATATTGTTATGTCCTGCTGCAGCCGCTACTTCTCTTGTGTATTATTTTTCAAGGATCCGAGTTTGAGAAGACACCACGCGGACAAATGTGTCTTCATGAACATGTCTGCCAGGTAAGTGTCTTGAAACGTTAATATGAGTATTTTATCTTCTCTTATGTAGAGATCTGACAGTAATCGGCTCTGTAGCGAAAGGACTAGGAATTGGATTTACAATCCTGCATATCGAGTTCGAACCACAGCTGCTCGCGATTTGGAAGCAGACTATTTTCTTACAGTCGTATTAGCATCTGTAGTTTAGAAAGCAATGGTAAACTACTGAATGCAAACTTGCCCAGTAAATCACAAAGAGCACACACACAAAAATGCAGTGTGTTTGTACAAGACATGCAAATAACTAACTAGTATAGAAGCCTGCGTGGCCACGTAGTTTAATGCGCTTGCATGTTTACTTCCTTTGCGCTGATTCTATAAACCGCTCAGTTGGACTTCAACATTCCCTTTTCGTTTAGAAAACAGTGGCAAACAACTAGATAACGGTGACTAGTAAATCAAACGTGGGTTGAGGTTGATCGCAACGTCCTGCACAGGAAATGCATCATTTATTCTATAAGTTCCAGGAATTTGTTTTGATCTCATCGCTTCCATGAGAATTCTAACCCATACCCATCGGGTCGGAAGTACTTGTCTCTACCCAACCATGCTCCCACTATTGTCAATATCAATAAATAATACTGAATTTATTTTTAATATTTGATATGAAAATGATAGTAAGTAAGTAATCAATTAAAACAATTTAAAGATGTCAAGTGGGCTATTGTGTCCAGGATGCTTGCCCCATATTTGACTTGACCAATCAGCATCTTTAAATCGAACGCTTACGTAATTTTATGCAACACCGAATGTGATGATCAGTCAGTTACATTTGATGTGCATAAATTTGAAATTACCGCGGGGGATAACAGATGTTCCACATTCTAATAATAACAGAGACTGTGTGTTTTAATTATTTCAGCTTAAGTATTATTCATTTATTAACTTCTTATGATAAATAAATTTGCAGTATTCACCTGACGAGATGCAGCGAAATATTTCAGACAATAAATCGTGTAACATATATTTGTAGCTTCTGTGTTTTAAATCTGATTCTCATATTTACTGCAACTAAATTAGTTGTTTGTTGTTTTAGTAATGCTGATTATGTTAGTAACCGCAGTTGTGATGATTCGTAAAGCGTATCTGAATGTTCAGTAAAGTTTACTGTGGTGTTTAGTGTTTCAGTTCGTGGTAGAATTGGCTATGAAGTTTAGTAAAGCTGATTTCAATGCTGGATAACGCTGACAATGTCATGAGGGCTGTTGGACGAGAATTCGACACCTACTCTCGCCGTCCGTAAACAAGAGGAAAGACTGGACACATTCATCCGTGAATTCGGGTCTACAAAATGTAATAGTCCTATCTCATTACAAACCAATAGAAGATTTCTTCTTCAGAACTTGTTATATTTGAATTCTTAGTAAACTTAACTGTGATGAGTCGTAAAGCATGAATGCTTAGTAACTTTACTTGTTATATTAAGTCACATTACATCTGCTTTGCAGCCAGACTATCTGCATACTACTGCTGGCTTCAATGTCTTGTAAAAAAAACACTAATATTTTGGAAAACAGGTCTATTTAGTAAATCAAGTGATTCAAAGTTCCACTGGAAACTTGTCGTTTTGACAAACGGAGGTTGTTACATTGCGCTTCGAAAAGGCATAGCAAACTCCCCATGGCACAATGCTTTGGCTAAATTGTAGAGACCAAGTGTTGCCCGTACATTATGATTCCTCTCTCGACCTGCCTAGTTATTCCAGAGGAAAGGTTACACCAATACGCCTGGAACAAGACAAGGTGTAGAAGCTGCCGTATCAACAAAGCAATACTCTAACTGTTCGCTTGTCGCAGCTTCGATCCTTGATCAATTGCCGACCAAGGCTTAGAATCTGATCTGCCCTACCATGCCATTTAGTCTTTAGGTTGCATTTCCTCGCATCAGGATAAGGCGTGCACGCTCCTAATTGCACTTCTTCTCCCGAAGCCTTTGTCACAATGCGGGGTGTCGGATTTGGTCATCACCGCCCACAATTCGGCGCTAAGAGAAAACATATATGAATATGCAATATATTATTATACTGTAAGTCAGTCATATCTGACTGAGTAAGACCTGACTTACATAGTAAAGCCACATCAAAGTGACTAAAATCGTGATTCAGTTGCTACATGATCTATGACAAGTGACAACAAGATGTAACATTTATCCACAGTTCCCACAAAGATCGTTGGTCAACATCTGGGTGTAAAGTGGCCGAGGATAATAATACGCACGTCATTTGTCACTGCCACCATTTAACTAACTTTGCTGTACTCATGGATGTCTACGATAACCAGGTAACTACGCATCGGAATAGAGTTACAAATCCGAAAACCTATAGTTGTAACTCAGTACTACACATATTATAGTTGCTGTATATATTATTATTACTATTATTCCTAACAACATTATAGTAGTAGTATTAGTAGTAGTGTTAATAGTTGTAGTTGTTGTAGCTGTAGCAGTAGTAGTAGTAGAAGTAGTAGTAGTAGTAGAGCAGTAGTAGTAGTAGAAGTAGTAGTAGTAGTAGTAGTAGTAGTAGTAGTAGTAGTGGTAGTAGTAGTAGTAGTAGTAATAGTCGATGTAGTAGTAGTAGTAGCAGCAGCAGCAGCAGTAGTAGTAGTAGTAGTAGTAGTAGTAGTAGTAGTAGTAGTAGTAGTAGTAGTAGTAGTAGTAGTAGTAGTAGTGGTGGTGGTGGTGGTGGTGGTAGTAGTAATAGTCACATAATATTAATGGAGGCATTAGTAATAGTATAAGTAGTATTAACTGCAGTTTCTATTATAGTCCTAGTAGCAGTAGCACCTGAAGCAGCCGTAATAGTCACATTTTACGGTTGGCGGTATAAGCCGAAGCAGCAGTTGATTTGGTTGTAGCAGCAGTAGTTGTCGTAATATCACAAAAGATGGTTGAAAGCCACACACATTAAGTCGCATTAAATAACAGGACTATTGCAGATCTCCAGAAAAAAAAAAAAAAAAAGAAATTTTTTCTATAAACTGACAGGGAAATGTAGATCATACTAACATAATTATCATCTATAAACTATTAAGACGAAATAGATCACATTAACACAATTAAACTCTCTAAATTATTAGCACATTATAGATTACATTAACACAATTATTACGTATAAAATATTAATATAAAATAGATCACATTAACACAATTATTCTCTATAAATTGACAGGCAAATGTAGATTCCACTAATACAATTATTTTCTATAAACTATTAAGACAAAATAGAGCACACTGGCACAATTATTCTGTATAAAATATTAACACACAATAGAAAAAAAATAGATTACATCAACACAATTATTATCTATAAAATATTGACACGAAATAGATTACATTAACACAATTATTATCTTCAAAATATTAACACAAAATAGATTACATTAACACAGTTATTATCTATAAAATATTAACAAAAAATATATTATAGTACCACATTTATTATCTATAAAATATTAACATAAAATAAATCACATGAACACATTTATTATCTATAAAATATTAACACAAAATAGATCATATTAACACAACTATTATCTATAAAATATTAACACAGAATAAATCACATTAACGCAAACAATCTTTATAAAATGACAGGGAAAGATAAATCCCACTGACACAATTATTTTGCCAATTATGACAGGGCAATATAGATGCCACCAATAAACTGATGCTGGCGTACATCTCCTATATTGGAGGAAGTCTCTCTATACTTGGCTGTGTTATCACCATCATCGTGTTCCGCTATTTTAAGTGAGTATTTTGTGTTGCTGTTATTTTTAATATCACGCTTGGTACTACTACTACTATAAGTTGTAGCAACATTATTTTGCAGTAGTTTACCTCATGACGAATGACAGAAAGAATGGTCTTCATCACTTGAAGTGGACGATCATTTGCAGTAGTAGTGATAGTAGTAATATTAATAGTCGTAGTAGTAGTATTAGCAGTAGTAACAGTAGTAGTAATTGTAGTAGTCGTAGTAGTAGTAGTAGTAGTAGTAGTAGTAGTAATAGTAGTAGTAGCAGCAGCAGCAGTAGTAGTAGTAGTAGTAGTAGTAGCAGCAGCAGCAGCAGTAGTAGTAGTAGTAGTAGTAGTAGTAGTAGTAGTAGTAGTAGTAGTAGTAGTAGTAGTAGTAGTAGTAGTAGTAAGATAATGGTAAAGGAAGTCACACAGCAGATACTGCCACTGAGGTATGAAGAGTTGAGTTGTTACGTGTACTAGGTTACGACAAACGAGGTGAGGTAGCAGCTTCCTTTCATAGCCTCATTCCCGTATCAGATAATTACCAGAATATTCTGAAAATTGACTAGTGTCCATTTTCATGAGGCTGGGTTGAGCACAGAGCATCACTGGTCGGAAAAAGAAAATAACCGTCCCTCTGTCTGGGCATGGAAGCTGGACCGCTTTCTTGGCAGGCAATGATGATCATACATGTTTAGTTTATAAACATTAATCCGTGTTCCTAATTATTTATCTAAATTATGAACCAGGTTCATTATGTATATATCGTGACGATGTTTATCATCATCACCATCACTGCACATTTTAAATTAAAATCCTTAATCGGCACAGTAATCTTCACCGCCATCACTTTTGTCGTCGTCTTCATCATCATCATCATCATCATCATCATCATCATCATCATCATCATCATCATCATCATCATCATCATCATCATCATCATCATCATCATCATCATCATCATCATCATCATCATCATCATCATCATCATCATCATCACCATCACTGCCAACACAAGAACACGATTTACTTACTTTTATGTTTCCACGGATTTAAATTCTGCTACAGTTTGTACTCCGTTTTGGAGTTGCCAGATTCGTTTATAATAAAAAAAAAAATTAATACAAATTCAACATATTGAAAGTTGCAGATGTATACACAACTATGATAACTACCATGTGATTAATTACAGCATTCTATCATTTATGGGCGGATCTATTCCTCTATCTATTCATCGCTCATATACCTACTCTTTACGCTTTTTCTTGATACAAAACATAATCATCCAAATGTGATTGTATAAACACAGACACAAATTATCTAAAAATACATCCATCTAACTATCACTACTACTGGGTGTATTTTTAATGACTGTGTAGTGTTTGAAAATATTGCCGGTCCAATTTTTGTATTTACCTATTATGTTGCATGAACTTTACATAGGGTGAATACAAAACTTGGACCGGCAATATTTTCAAACACAGCACAGTCATTCAAAATACAACCTATATTACTATGATTGATTGATTGATTGATTGATTGATTTAGGAATCGACATCACTATGAGAATTACTGTAATGAATACCATCTTCAGTAGCGCCATCATCAAATGCTTTACTGAAATGCATCATCATTAGTGGACGTTAGCATGGCCGAATGAATAATAACGCTGGTTCTTAAACATCAGATGTGCTGATGCCGAGGTAGCGGGTTCAACCCCTACACCGGTCAGTTGAACTAAAACGTCGACTTCTTATCCTTAACCTGGGGACTTAAATTACAAGTACTTCTGAATTCAGCGTAGTTCGCCTGACGGCGAAGGATACTGGTAATAGAGAGAGCTAATCCACATGCGCCGGTCTCCTTGGCCGAGAGGTTAGCAGCTTTCTCCGTTACCCCGAATACTCTCGTGGTTGACGTGAGCGCACGAGAATTGGAAGCGGTTCGAGTCGCGCCAGTGACTCATGAGAGTATGGAGCCTTTCACTCAGAAAGCAATGGCAAACTACTGAGCGTAATCTTGCAAAGAAATCAACAATCAGCTGAAAGATGCTGATGTTGACAGCGATGTCCTGTAAAGGATATGGGGAAAAAAAATTCCCACGCAAAAAATCAATCAAAAAAAAATATCAAATCAAATCAATCAAAAAATCAAGCATTAGAAGTAGTAGCACGCGGGTGGACTAGGCTTGTGTTCATAGCTAGGGAACGCAAACAATAAATGTCATTAGTATTACCACTACAAACAACAACACGACTTCTGACATCATTATGATCATCATTATCACCACCAGAAGCTCGTTGTCATTAGAAACTGCTAAACATGTGTCTGCATTTTATTCTATATTCAGACTTGAGAGTGACCGAATTCGCATCCACCAACAGCTGGGTCTATCCGTCATATTCGTACAGATCTTGTTCATTTGTGTGGGCAAGACGGGCAAGGAGTTCGGAACGCCAATGGTAGGCTGATTGGGGGATTCGGGTGGGAAGTATGGACAGGCGGTTGGTTGGATGGTTGATTGGGAGGCTGAGCTGAATGGTTGGTTGATTGGGTAGATATTTGTCTATTGTATAGATGACTTGGTAGTTGGTTGGATGATTGGTTGGGGGAGGGTGATGTGGAGTTGTGGACTGGATTGATTGTTGGTTCGTTGATTGGGAGGGGTGTTGAATGGTTGGTTGATTGATTGGATAAATGGTTTCTAGAATGGTTAATTGGTTGGGTAGATGGTTTTGTAGTTGGTTGGATGGTTGATTGGGTGAGAGATGACCTGGGGTGGGATTTGTGGCCTGGTGTGATAGTTGGTTGAATGGTTGATTGGGTGAGAGATAACCTGGGGTGTGAGTTGTGGCCTGGTGTGATAGATGGTTGAATGGTTGTGAGAAGTGCTGAACGGTTGATTG
The DNA here is from genome assembly GCA_963921405.1 of Cepaea hortensis. NCBI lineage: Eukaryota > Metazoa > Mollusca > Gastropoda > Stylommatophora > Helicidae > Cepaea > Cepaea hortensis. The sequence goes on along the minus strand of OY992879.1, from coordinate 134,836,113 downwards.
ATTGGATGAATGGTTCGTTGAATGGTTAGTTGGTTGGGTATATGGTTTTGTAGTTGGTTGGATGGGTGATTAGGTGAGAGATGACCTGAGGTGGGAGTTGTGGCCTGGTGTGATAGATGGTTAAATGGTTGTGAGAAGTGTTGAACGGTTGATTGATTGGATGAATTGTTCGTTGAATGGTTAATTGCTTGGGTAGATGTTTGGTAGTTGGTTGGATGGTTGATGGAAGGGTAGTGGGGTGGTTTGATGGTTGTGTGGTTGACAAGATGCAGTGAAGTATGCCAGGCAAGAAATAGTATAATATTTTATTTATGGCGTCTGTTTTTAAATATCTATCACATCTTGAATCCATCTACCTTGGGGTTTTCTTCATCTCTGCATCACCGGGACACCTCCTACTAGTATTATCTTTACCAGGCATTCATGTCTTTTCAACATGCCCAAAATATGTTTGGATTATTTCCAGATAGGCTGTCGCATTTTGGCAACACTGCTTCACTATTGTTTGACGGCCTTGTTTTGCTGGATGCTGGTGGAGGGTACTCATCTCTATATAGTCCTGGTTCGAGTCTTCAAGAGAGGATTTCATTTTAAGAAATATCTTCTAGTTGGCTGGGGTAAGAAATATTTCTCTGATTCACATAATCATTATTAGTAATTATAATAATATACTGGCACGTGTGTGAAAATTAACCGGTGTAGGAGGAACCCCCCTATCAAAGTAGAGGTCAAGCACCTCTGGTCAGCAGAGCTCTAGTGACCGTAAACTCCGAGATGCCCTGCAAGTTCGTTTCAGACCTGTGATGACCATATACCAGTGGTGCTCAGAGATGACGTATGGCAGAAGCCTTGCAAGGGGCGCCATACAACCAATATAGAGCCAGCCCTCTGGAGGCCGAGATTCGGTTTAGGGTATCCCTGTAAACATAACATGGCGGCCTTCACTTCTTCCCGAGTCTCTGACACAAATCACCACATCACATTTCATCACTCAACTTGGTGGAACTGACGTATATTTTAACATAGATCAAACCGGCAAGGGAATCTGATTCACATACAGCAAAGGTAATCCAGTGACAGATATTGCAGTTGGGGTAGTAAGTATTAAGAAGTACCATATTCTAGTAAAATATATAGTACCTCTTTCACACCGTGATACGTGATGCTCCAGCTTTCCTAAAGAACACCTTTGGGCAAGGTGGAATACCCGATGGACCACAAACAAGCTAACGTGAAACGTTGAACAGGTAATGGATAGAGCATGAGAGCAGCCGATAGGTAGTTGTTGGTTGTGGTCTAAAGTTGGGGATGGTAGGCAGTGGATTACTTATAGAGACAATGGTTACGGCCAAGATCGAAAGTAATTGCAGAACACTCTCTTTACAGATGCATAACAAGCTACACAAGAGTCAAAGAAATGTTGAGGAAAGGCTGGTATAAGATATTTGGGCAATGTTCTGCAGAGAAGAAGCCGCTGAATGATGATTGGAAAGAAATAAGAAAGTAAATAGAAATGGCAAAAATAACATTCAAAAATACTAGACAGATCTCACATTTGATTAAATATGTACAATATTTTGTGATGAAATGTTACATGGTTCAGAAATGTGGACAATTAATCAACAATGTGACGTAAACGACGAACATATGGAGTTTCAGAGTTCATGGGAATCTCAATACACGAAGCCCATAAACGGGCACTCTCCCGCTGTTTATGCTTTACCTTTACACCGCAAGGTACAAGAGGAACCAGCTGAAATGAGATGAGATGAGTGACGGTTAAACTGATGTTTCCAGAATGTTATTATGCAGACGCATTTGGGGAAATATCATTGTAGGTGATGAGAGCAGGCACAGGAGTTTTACCCAAAAAATCTTGATGGAAAACAAAACAATACATTTCTTCATGGCTTAGCAAGTAATGCTGCTTCGGTCAATAAAAGACATACAGCATTATGTTAAGTGATGCAGCCAAGTATGGGTGCGTCGCCCACTAGAAGGTACACAGCTCTATGTTAAATGATGCAACTAAGTAAGGGTGCTTCAGCCAATACAAGGCATACAACACTATGTTAACTGATGCAAAGAAGTACAGCAGAGGATCCTGTCCAATTTTATGATTCGTACTGAATATTTGGTAAGTAAACTATCCTTTTATACACATTGAAGACTATTGGGTGAATGAAGCTAACACCATATTTATTTACAACGATCGGCAATGAATAGGTGAAGTGGTCAATATCACGCACATCCTCTGATACCCATTATATTTAGTCTGGGTCGATCTGGAAGCCCAGACCAATTTTAAAAAAGTAAAATAAAATAAAAATAAATAATTTGTGAAGAAATGTGCAAAACGTGTCACCACAATGAGAAACAGAGATGCATGTTACAACCCAACCACCATCATAAACAGCAAAAGAGGTATACCAATATTTAATCCACAACAAAGACTAGCAAGATGGGCAGAATACTTTCAAGAACTACTTAACCCCACACATAACATAGGAAACCTCACTTTTGTGCCTAAACGCCAGGGACAGCAAGAACCAAATTTCATACCTGCAGAAGTCAAAGCAGTTATACATAAAAGTCCTAAGAACAAATCACCAGGTCCAGATGGAATAACCACAGAAGCTATTCATGCCTGTGGGGAAACATGTTAAAGAATTCAAATACCTTGGAAGTATGATCACAGAAGATGGCAGATTGGACAGAGAAATTGACATCAGATGTCAAAAAGCTAGTGCACTTACATATCAACTATCACCCTTACTGAAACATCCAAACAAACGACAGATAATAAACAGCATATTCACACCAACCCTATGCTACCAATCTCAAACCTGGACTTTATCCAAATTACACCTTCGCAAAATCAACACCTGCGAAATGAGATGCCTGAGGAGAGCTGCCAACTTAACAATCCGAGACCGAGTAAGAAATGCTACTATCAGACAGACTGTGGGATCAACACCTTGTGCCACATTTATTGACAGACAGAAGATCAAGTGGTTTGGCCATGTCATTAGAATGCAACATCAACAACTACCATCACTGGCCTTACATCAAAGATCATCTGCGACGAGACCACGAGGACGTCCAAGAAGAAAATGGATTGACGACATCAGAGACATTGTACAACCTCACGGAATGACACTATCCAGTGCCGTCCACCGGGCGCTGGAACACAAATTATTCCTCCCCACGACGCTTGACGCCAGAAGTGGAAGATGATGATGATGATGATGATGATGATGTGCAAAACGGAAAAGTGAAAATGAAACGTACGAGAAGAAGATAAAGTGACATGTGGGTAGATCAAATCAAGATCTGGAATAAAAGAACCCTCTTTGAATGTGACGTCGTGAAGACTCATTACAGTTGACATGCAATGTAAAGATGACACAACTCAATGATCAGGGACATTATATAATCAAGGGAAATAATCGTATCTCAAGTTTGTATTTATTGATACCGGTTAGTGCCCTTCTCTAGCAACACTAAATGTTTCTAGTTGCATGCGAGCGTAGAGGCTAGATCCGGTAGTCATAGGTTCAAATCCTCATCGAGGCGGATTTTTACACTTTGACTTGGTCCCCCATGTCAACCCAGCCTAAAATGAGTACCAGGAAATGGCTTGGGAAGTAAACTCTGTCCGCATTATACCAAAATGACCCACTGAGTGCCGATTATTCATGCACTATATGCCCAATAGCCGGTCTCTCTGGCCGAGGAGTTACACCACTTTCTCCGTAATCCCGTTTATCACGCAGAGTCTCGTGGCGGACGAGAACTGGAAGCGGTTCTACCCCCGCTGGTGACTTGCGGGATAACTGAGCCGGCCGCTCAGAAAGCAATGACAAACTACTGAGCGTAATCTTGCCAAGAAATCAACAGACAGCTGAAAGATGCTGCTGTTGACAGCGATGTCCTGTAAAGGATATGTGAATTCAAGTTCCCACCAATGAGACACTTGGTGACCTGCCAACCATAGTGGAAATAAACAAAGCCATCCAGCAACTCTCCAGCGGCAAGGCACCTGGTCCTGACTCCATCCCAGCAGAGATATACAAGGCAGGTGGGCCGGTCCTAACAGAGCAGCTTCACCAAGTCTTCACAAACATATGAATGAACGAGACCATGCCACAAGATTTTAAGGACGCGTCAATAGTCCACCTTTACAAACGTAAAGGAAACCGCCAATCCTGTGACAACCACCGAGGCATCTCCTTGTTCTCAATTGCAGGGAAGATACTCGCCAGAATTCTTCTCAATCGCCTCACAGCCCATCTCGATCAAGGTCTTCTTCCTGAGAGTCAATGTGGCTTCAGAAAAGAACGTGGAACTGTTGACATGATTTTCGCTGCAAGGCAGCTGCAAGAGAAATGTCAGGAACAGAACTGCGAAATGTTCTCCACTTTCATTGACCTTACCAAGGCTTTTGATACAGTCAGCAGAGAAGGACTGTGGAAGATTATGGCAAAATATGGCTGTCCACGAAAGTTTGTCCAAATAGTACGGCTATTTCATGACGGCATGCAGGCAAGAGTACAGGAAAATGGTGAACTGTCTGAACCCTTTCCTGTAACCAATGGAGTGAAGCAAGGATGTGTCCTGGCACCAACACTGTTCAGCCTCATGTTTTCAGCCATGTTGATGAATGCCTTCGAGAACGACGACATTGGAATAGACATCAACTACCGTATGGATGGAAAGTTATTCAATCTCAGAAGGCTGAAAGCTAAAACCAAAATTGACAGCGGCACCGTCAGAGAGCTCCTGTTTGCTGATGATTGCGCTCTATACGCCAACTCAGAGGCGGACATGCAACATAATGTTTCAGCTTTCTCACATGCCTGTGCCAACTTTGGGCTCAATATCAACTTGGAGAAGACTGTAGTTATGTACCAGCCAGCTCCAGGGAATAATCACACTGTGCCGAATATCAAAGTGAATGATCATAGACTAAGTGTTGTGGACAAATTCACCTATCTTGGCAGCACTGTGTCACAAGCTGCCACAATCGATGACGAAGTGAATGCAAGAATCTCCAAGGCCAGTGCAGCCTTTGGCAGACTGTACAAGAATGTATGGGACAGAACTGGAATAAGCCTGCAAACAAAGCTAAAAGTCTACAAAGCAGTTGTATTATCCACACTGCTATATGCTTGTGAAACCTGGACTGTTTATCAGCGACACGCTAGGAAATTAAACCACTTCCACACAGTCTGCCTAAGGAAGCTACTGAAGATTAAATGGCAAGACAAGATTCCAGACACTGAAGTCCTAGAAAGAGCATCCATGCCCAGTATCCACACTGTACTGATGAAGAATCAGATTCGCTGGGCTGGTCACTTGACCCGCATGCCAGATCACAGGCTCCCTAAACGAATTTTCTACAGCGAACTGCGTTGTGGTAAACGCTCCCAAGGTGGCCAGAGGAAACGTTTTAAAGACACTCTGAAAATTTCACTGAATGCTTTTGGAATTCATCATGACACCTGGGAGGCTGCAGCCAGAGACCGAAATTCGTGGCGTGCATCATTGCGCAAAGGTGCATTCATATGTGAGGCAACCAGGACTGCAAGAGCTGTGAAGAAAAGGCAGGACAGAAAAACCACTGCAGGAAATCCTCCTCCAGAGACGTCAAGCATTCTTTGCCCACATTGTCAAAGAACATTTAGAGCCAAAATAGGCCTTATCAGCCATCTTAGAACCCACGGCTCCACACCTTCAACCCCACTGGATGAAATGAATGGTCATCATCATTCTTGATGGACAAACAACAACATGTGAATTTAAAAAAAAAATATGCCCAATGCTGCTTAAGGTTGTAAAAGACTCCTTTATTTACTCTAATAAAGCCATGCTTTGGTTCCTTTTTTAGGATGGACCCAGCTCTGTAGCTTAATTACCATTTTTGCCTTCATAAGTTTGCCGAAGGAATAGTAACGAGGGAGGGAGATACATATAATTATAACAGTTAATGCTGTAGAAAATATACATGATTGTTAGTAACAATGCTACATTAAGTGTTGTAGAAAATATACATGATTGTTAGTAACAATGCTACATTAAGTGTTGTAGAAAATATACATGATTGTTAGTAACGGTGCTACATTAAGTGTTGTAGAAAATATACTGATTGTTAGTAACGGTGCTACATTAAGTGTTGTAGAAAATATACTGATTGTTAGTAACGGTGCTACATTAAGTGTTGTAGAAAATATACTGATTGTTAGTAGCGGTGCTACATTAAGTGTTGTAGAAAATATACTGATTGTTAGTAACGGTGCTACATTAAGTGTTGTAGAAAAAAAACATCACTATAACAGTTAGTACAGTAGAAAATATACACCACTATTACATTACGTTTTCTATAACATATACATCAGTAATAACATTAAATGTTGTAGAAAATATACATAATTATAAAAATTATATCTTTAATAGTTGTTTTAAAGTAAATATTGTGTTATTGATGTATTGGAAACTACTGTTATCATTTTGATTATTACACTGATTGTTTTGCAGGCATACCATTGCTGGTCGTTGGGATATCTCTTGGAGCTTTTCACGATAAATATGGAGTAGGCAATGTGTAAGTTGAGCGTATAATATTTCACTTTAAACTCATATGGATGTCAAATATAGACACTTATCTTGTCCCTATTTTCAGTGTATCCCTAGTTCAGTTGCAAAAAAAAAAAAAATCGCGATGGAGAAACGGTTAGTATGCTTTGGTTACCAAACAATGAACCGATTAAATATCCAGCCGCAGTGTGAGTATTTGTTTCGTTTGCGATAAGCTTTGTAGTCAATTGGTCAAGAATCTTACATGTATAATGGACAATTTTCAGAATTCAATATCCACTATAACTGAGGCGTGGTAGTGACCCTGTTTAATCGAGCCAGAAAGATGTGCTCCGATGACACACTATAAGAGGAACTGGACAACCTTAACCAGACTCTATAATCTAATGGACATCCTGCCGACTTCATCAGGAGTCACTGCCAGCTAACCAAACCCATCCCCACAGAATCATCGATTTCCAAACTTAAAGTCTTTCTTCAGCTAACCTGTGGAGGAGACGACGTAAGGAAATGAATACACAATCACTTAAAACAGCAGCAGACCAATTATTCTTTGCTGATGAACCAATGATCAGGTACAAAACCACCTCGTTACCTGACTAGCACCTTTCTGTCTTGACAGACGACAGTTTGTAAAATGGAGTCAAACCTCTCCATAACACAAAGCCTGGGCTGCATGTAAAGACCATATGTGTTGCCATTGCAGCATAATTCCTCTCTCGGTCTGCCTAGATTACTCTAGAGCAGGGGTCACCAAACTTTTTTCACGGCGGGCCGGATAACTGACAAAAATGACGTGCGCGGGCCGGATACTCATTCTGTACAATACTTGCACCGTCTCCGTGGCGAAGGTCTTACGGACGCGCTTCGTAATCCCGTATACCCGAGTGTGAAACACACGTGCGTGCGATTTGGTAGCAGACCGCGTTGCGCTGGTATTTTACGCTACGGCATGGGTGCCGGCGTTCAGAAAGCAATGACAAACTACTGAACGTATACTTGCCAAGACATCAACAACAGCAAAAAATTCTGGTGTTGACTGTAAACGTCCTTTATAGGATATGCAACTAACTTTAACAATACTTGCAAGCCAGAACGAAATCTCTGGGGGAAAAGACGAAAAATTAAGTTAATAATGGATGAGAGGCGTGCAATGCACACAAAAATACAAATACAACCAACATATTCATTCACTGGAAAAAAAAGTTGTCAAAGAAGGCGACGTTAGCAAAAAGATAGTTACATCAGACCTAGTGTGCACATATCCGAATCTCACAAACAAAGCAGCAAATAAGGTTAGTGAGATGTGTGAAACTGATATTTGGCTTTAAAAATATCATCAATGTTTGGTTTGTAATTGCTGCATCCAATCAAGAGAATTGCTTTCAAATGTTTTATCTGTCTGCCTGCCTGCCTGCCTGCCTGCCTGCCTGCCTGCCTGTCTGTCTGTCTGTCTGTCTGTCTGTCTGTCTGTCTGTCTGTCTGTCTGTCTGTCTGTCTGTCTGTCTGTCTGTCTGTCTGTCTGTCTGTCTGTTTGTCTGTCTGTCTGTTTGTCTGTCTGTCTGTCTGTCTGTGGGGGGCTGAGTGGTCTCAAGGTATGGTGTCCGCCTCTAGTGCTGGAGGTCCCGGGTTTAAGCCCCGCTGAGGGCCTGGATTTTTTTCACGTGGACTTCTAGTAACAAATTTTCCCCTGGTCTCTGGGTAATGAGATCGGACGCCCGTGTGTATTATTGCGCACGTAAAATGTCTCTTGGCAGTTGGAAATCGGAAAAGAGTAGCCTAACGGCGCTGCCCGGGCAAAATTTCGAATTACAATTCTACCAAAAGTATTTCCGGATCCTCGCCGGTGCTACAGAGTTCGTGCACTGAGCTGAGATTCTTCGGACTCAGGCTTGAGTTAGGAATTACACCCGTGTGCAGTGATGTTGATCAGTCGACTAAACTAAACTAACTAATATTTTCGTAATAACACGAGGCTTCGACGGCATTTTTATGCTATGTTTGTTACTTTATTGCCTCTATTCACACTTGTAGTTCCCTTACCTATCACTGTCAAAGAAATCCTTGTGACATACCTATAAAATGGATGACAGGCAAAAAGAAGTAAATATTTCTTAAGCGGCGGAACTGTGTTGACAGGCGGGCGCATTTGGGGGAGGGAAAGATGTGTGTGTGAGTGTGTGTGTTTGTGTGTGTGTGTGTGTGTGTGTGTGTGTGTGTGTGTTTGTTGCCATGGAAACCATGGTAACGTCAGAGCGTAGGCGGCACTACAACGAGTCGGGGAAGGATTTGGGATGGCGCAAAATAAGCAAAGATTACAATAAACAAGAAAATCTAGATATAATAATTTATACTTGAAAATAGTAAATTTAAGACACATAGCAGCCAGGAGGTCTCCGCTCGTGTGAAGATCACCTATTATTCTAAACATAATATTTACATTTAAATTGTATCACAGCGTCTCGTATTCCATACGTTACATCAAGCAAGTTTGAGTACCGTAGGTGGGCCGGATGAAATTACGTCGCGGGCCGGATCCGGCCCGCAGGCCGTAGTTTGGTGACCCCTGCTCTAGAGGAAAGGTAACACCAATACGTCTGGCGTAAGGCAAGCTGTAGAAGCTGCCAGATCAGCAAAACAATACTATATACTGTCTGCGTGTCGAAGCCTCCATCATAGACTAGTTGCCGATCAAGGATTAGGGCATGGTCTGCCCTGCCATGACATTTAGTCTTTAGGCTGCGTTTCCTCGCACTAGGGTAAAGCTTGCACCCTCCCAATTGCACTCGTTAGTCCAAAGCCGTTGGCACAATGTGGGGTGTCGGGTTTTGTAAGCGTCTCCCAACATTGGGCGCTAACAGAAAGCAGGTAGTACTGTCCACTGCCTTACCCCGATACCTTCCACCCAATCTGTAAAAGAACCATTGTCTCCCTGCATCTAATCAAACTGCAGGGTTTAGAATTGTTTTCGAAATGTCTGTGAAGGAAAGGCGGCCGTGATGGAACCTGAATACTGACTTTCTCCTATCCCCAAATGATACACATAGTAAAATGAAATACTGAGTTTCTTCTATCTCAAATAACACAAACAGTAACATGAAATACTGAGTTTCTCCTATCCCCAAATGATACAAACAGTAATATGAAATACTGAGTTTTTCCTATCCCAAATGATACAAGCAGTAATATGAAATATTGAGTTTATTTTTACCTCCACATGATACTAACAGTAATATGACATATTGAGTTTGCTCTTACCCCAAATGATGGAAAACAATAATATTACGTACTGAGTTTCTCCTATCCCCAAATGATATAAACATTATATGAAAGACTAAGTTTCTCCTATCCACAAATGACGTAAACAGTAACATGAAATACTTGTTTAATTCTGATTCCAAATTGAAGGTGTTGGTTGAGCCAGGAGCTGCTGCTAGTATCTTTTGTCCCAACTGTTGGTCTCGTTGTTACGGTGAGTACCATTTCACACGTTCTTCTGAATGTTGAAATTGATGTGCCTTCCTTAGAACACACTCGACATTTAGTTGCAACTTGTAAGTACTGCCGTGTATTTGGGTAAACAGGCGTATTTATGTTTGTGATTATATTTCCTTAGTTGTATATAGATACAATGACTGGCTGGAAGAGACTAAAAGAAAGTTTTAAAAGTTAATTGAGTGTCCTTTACAGCATGTGGCAATCAACTTTAGTATCTTGTTGTTGTTTCAATTTTTATTTATTAGACACCGTATACGTCCAGTGCTTTCTGAATGACCGAGGCGCATAGCATCGAAATCAACGCAAGGGGCCTGTTTCTAAGTTATCTGCGGCTCATTTCGAACCCTCGGCTTAGTATGACGGGGAATTGTGAAACAAGTAAAAAAGAATTACATTGCGGGGATAGACAGAGCAATCTCAAAAAATGAGAGGGAAGACCAGGAAAAAATTTAATCAGATAGCGGTGGGAACGATTAATAGTGGCAGATCACATGATGATGATATTATAAAAGTGAATCACGGTAGAGGAATGGCAAGCGCACCTATCAGCTGGTCCGATTACCATGTCTTCGAATCTCCATCAAGGCGGGTTTGTAAATTTAACTATAAATCCCTGGTCGATCCAACCTAAAATGGGTACCAGACAAATCATAGGAAATAAAAACGGTCGGTGTGATGTTAAGTACATCACCAGTCGAGTGCTGATTTGTGTATACAAATATGGGGTACCACTTTATATCCATTTCCATGAGTGCTCCGGTCTCTTTCACTTTATCACGCACACTGCATGCACTTAGTAAAATCAACAAGGGTCAAAAGACAGAATTATATATCTACCGTATTTCCCCGAAATTAAGTCGTACCTCTAAAAGAAGCCCTAGCACGATTTTTCAGGATGCTTTTACTATAAGACCTACCCCTAACATACGCCCTAGATCGTCAGCTACAATGAGAGATATTTTGCCGAATGACCAGTCGGAATACTGACGCCACTGGTGTGCACTTGATAACAAACGGATATGGTTCATAATTCGATACGCCATTAGTGTAACATAAAGATACCAATGCACTACGAGAAGGTTACATGGACAAGAAATTCTCATTTAAGGAAAGTTATATTGCAGGCCATGAGTGACTGGGGCCAATGGTTCTACGGGAAATTGAGTCGCAAGAAATTCAGGCCAGAATTCGGGATTTGGAGAATTATGACGATGTTCCAGAAGAAGATGACATGACTGTTTTTATTTTTTTTTTTAATGCATAATCTTATACATGAATAAATGTCCATTTTTGTATCCGAGAAAAAAGCACATTCCCCGAAAATAAGCATAGTGCTTTTTTGGAAGCAAACATTAATATAAGACCCCGTCTTATTTTCAGAGAAACACTGTATTTAGCTATATGTAGACAAAGTAATATTATAGTAACTGGTCCCTATAGAATATTAGATGAAAGGTACAGCATAACTGGTCCCTATAGAATATTAGATGGCAGTTACAGTAATTCACCCCTGTAGAATATTAGATGACAGTTACCGTAACTGGTCCTTATAGAATATCAGATGGAAGTTACAATAACTGTTCCCTATAGAATATCAGACGAAAGTTAGAGTATCTGTTCCCTATAGAATATTAGATGAAAGTTAAAGTAACTGGTACCTAAATAATATCAGATGACAGTTACTGTAACTGGTCCCTATAGAATATTAGATAAAAGTTACAGTAACTGGTCCCTATAGCATATTAGATGACAGTTACAGTAACTGGTCCCTATAGAATATCATATCATAGTTACAGTAGCTGATCCCTATAGAATATTAGATAACAGTTACATTAACTCATCCCTATAGAATATTAGATGGCAGTCATAATAACTGATCCTTATATTATACCAGATAACATTTACAATAACTGATTCCCATATAATATTAGATTATAGTTACAGTAACTGATCCCTATATAATAGTCAATTAAAGTTACAGTAGTTGACTTCTGTAGAATATTAGATGAAAGTTAAAGTAACTGGTACCTAAATAATATCAGATGACAGTTACTGTAACTGGTCCCTATAGAATATTAGATAAAAGTTACAGTAACTGGTCCCTATAGCATATTAGATGACAGTTACAGTAACTGGTCCCTATAGAATATCATATCATAGTTACAGTAGCTGATCCCTATAGAATATTAGATAACAGTTACATTAACTCATCCCTATAGAATATTAGATGGCAGTCATAATAACTGATCCTTATATTATACCAGATAACATTTACAATAACTGATCCTTATATTATACCAGATAACATTTACAATAACTGATTCCCATATAATATTAGATTATAGTTACAGTAACTGATCCCTATATAATAGTCAATTAAAGTTACAGTAGTTGACTTCTGTAGAATATTAGATCCTAGTTACAGTAACTGAACCCTGTAAACTGTAGAATATTAAGTGGCAGTTCCAGTAACTGACTCCATGATGCCGTCACACAGGTAAACACTGTCATCCTGGCTCTTGTTATTCGACTCATGATCAAGTCCAACAACTCTGCATACAAGTTTCAAACACAGGAACGCAGCAACCTAAGGTAAGTAGTTGCTTTAGTCCATATACACATTGTGAACAGAAATCAACATGGCTTTTATTGCATTTAGTATGTACATACATTGTGAACATAAATCAACATGGCTTTTGTTGCATTTAGTCCGTACATACATTGTGAGCTTAATCAACACAGCTTTTATTGCATGTAGGTGAAAACCCACTGGTCTCCCAATCGAAGGGATTAACGACTTTCTCCGTAATCCCGTATATCCACGTGAGGAACACAGCTGCCCGAGATTCGGCAGCGGATCGCGTCGCATTGGTTACTTACGGGGTATGTGAAACGGTAGCTCATAAAGCAATGGCAAACTACTGAACGCAATCTTGCCGAGAACATCAACAGCAGCTGGAAAATGCTGGTGTTGACTGCAACGTCCTGTAAGGGATATGTAACTTTAAAAAAAAAGTGAAGACCCAGTTGCATTCCATATGGCATGTTGAGGATCTTCTTGGAGATGCATATTCTGTCATGACTTCACCCTGACCTAGAGGAACTAGACAAGTTTAACACGTAGGGCAAACTACAGTAGAAAGTTCCAAGAGGCTGTACTGATACCATCATCTAAACAAATTCACAAGTGTTGAATGGCATTCATAGAAGTAGAAAATTTTCTGAAGATGATGTGAAGCTGAAATAGGATCGAAAAGTGCATTAGTCAAAACTGTATTTCAAGAGAAACTCATATTCTTAACAGCAAATTTGTATCAGTACTGGACTGCAGAAACGAATAACCACTACACAAATATGGCCCATGGCACTATAAGGCTCTGATACATTGGCACTAAATAGAAGAGATCACATGAATTAGGAAGAATTTGATATATGGGAAGAGGGGGTGTCATCGAAGGATGCAAAGAATAAACTGGACAGAAGAGTTTTCTTCTTCTTCTTTCGTTCGCTTGAAATGTGTCTATAACTGCAATTGTGTCTCTTGTATTAATTTAACTGTTTTTTTTTCCCCCAGTTCAACCAATGTTTAGTTAGTTGCATATTCTTTACAGGACGTCGCAGTAAACACCAGCAATTTTTGCTATTATGATCCATTGGCAAGTTAACGTTCAGTAGCTTGCCATTGTTTTCTGAACGACCAGCACCCATACCATTACGTTAAAAACCAATACAAGGCGGTTTGCTGCCAAATCACCCTCAGCTGAGTTTCGAACGCGGGTATGTGGGATTACAAACTGCGCCCGGAACTCCTCCCACTTTAACCCATGGCCATACAGTTCCTCGACACACATGGTCCACCTTGAACTTGAGAGTACGTAACCCTGAATTGGAGGAGAGTTCTCTGCTCGAGTTCAGTCACTTTTGTCATAACCGCCCTTGTGTATCATACCAGGATTAGACGCAACAGTTTTCTACTTCCGTGGTATTGAGGGAGCAGATGAGGGGGACGAGACTAGACAATAACCATCGTCATCACAATCAAGATTGGCATTTCATCATCATAATCGAGACATCTGACTAACCTACAGTCATCGTCAGCCAATCGTATTTGGACATCACTTTCTGATGTTTACTTTGTTTGTTCCTGGGTTTATCCGTTTGTATAAGAATGACTGGGTTGTATATGTACAAGTGACTGGGTTGTAGATGTTCGTGCCACTGCTGTGGTAAACTCTTGTATTTTGCCGAGCAACGTTTGCTAATACGTTTTTTGTTTTGTAATTGAAAGAAAAATGTATTACAGAAAATACTAAAGGATAAGAAAAATAAGTCTCGTAGGAAGAACTGCTAGTATCAAGTTTATTTGAATACTCAAATTACATAAAGAGTGTTAAAATCCATTGGGCGAACAAGAGAAACATCTGAGCCATGCAACACCAACTAAGATTAGTGTTGAAGATTGGTTATTACAATAAACAAACATAAGGAAAATAAAATAATTTGCGACATAAAACGACATGAAAGTCTGGAAAAGATCATTATGGAGGGATATGTAGCGGGAAGGCGAAGAAGAGAGGAGGACTACATCGTTGGTGGATTCAGGATGTGATAGACAATTTACACACGGCAACAACAGAGACTTGCCAGCTCCGTGGCCGAGGGGTTAGCAGCTTTCTCCGCTAACCCCGAATACTCTCGTCACGTGACGCGACGAGAATTAGCAGTGGTTCGAATCGCAAAAGTGACTTATGAGAGTATGGAGCCGGTCGCTCAGAAAGTGTGGCGTGCTGATGAGCGTAATCTAGCCTAGGAATCAACATACAGCTGAAAGATGCTGGTGTTGACCGCAATATCCTGAAACAGGATAGAAACGCGGGAAAAAAAAAAAAAAAAAAAAAAAAAAACAGAGACTGGACATTTGACGAGAGAAATTTCGAAACACCGTTGTTGACGCAAAGTTCTGCATATTACAAAATGCAGGATGAATTAATAAAATCATAAACGGAAATTCACTAATAAAGTGAGCAGTAAAAAGAGTGAACGAACGAACTTTATTTTCAAAGAAATGATATCATCAGAAAGACAGTGGGATAAACACATTGTGCCACAGAAGATCAAATAGTTTGGTCATCTCGTTAGATTGCAACACCATCAGCAACCAGCACTGGCACTACATCAAATAAGATCTGATGCGAGTTCAAGAGGACACCCTAGAAGACAATGGAACATCACACGATGACATTATCCATTGCCGTCCTTTAGGTACTGGAGTGCCAACTGTTCCTCGCCACGCCGCTTGACGGCAAAAGTGTAAGATGGTGTTGATGATGACAAACTGGTCCCCCAGACTCGCCTTACATTCGGCCCTTTCAATCACTTCATCTGTCGCACAACGGTTATCTGTCATGAATGTGACATTTACACTTGGGAAAACAGAAACAAAAGAAAGAAACAAGAAGTTTATTGAGCTGAGAAACTTAAAATTACGTGCATTTTCCGTCTGTCAAAACATACAAATTTAGTGATACTGAGCACATCACCACTCGTGTTGTCCCCCTGTGTTGTCCACTTGTATTTTCCACTTATTCTGGTGGTTATTCAGTGCTTTAAACTGCATGTGCCACACTCTTTAGACTTCCCCGTCTTCAACCACTGGGAAGTTGAGATGAGAGTTTGGTTTTATTCAGCCACCATCGCGATCATATATCACACTCTCTCTAGTAATTTGAAATTGGGTTTCTTAAAATGTTAAAACATGTCCTTATGTGAGGAATTATGTGAAATCTACGGAGGTTGTTGAGAAGAATGACGAGAATATCACAGACGGATAGAAATTACCTATTTTATTGTTTTTGTTTTTGAAGGGCTCGCGGTTTCCCCAGGGGCCAGACCGCCACATGAGGTCCCCACGTTCTTGTGTGTCATTCATATCACTTTATGCGACCACCTTCTCATTGCTGTTAAAGAAGAGCATGTTTATAATGATTATAAACCATATACATCTTACACATGCGTTCACTAATTATATTTACGTTGTCCTATTGATTGTCGCCACCACTGCTTTATGAAGAGTTTTAGAGATCTAGTCAGTGGCCATAGCCATTGTGTCTACTGATGAGATCATCTGCCTATCCTCGCAGAGTGCAATCCACAACCAACAACAATCTGTCGGCTGCTCTCACACTCCATCCACCACCTGCTTCGTGACTGTATCAGTGCCAGAATTGGTCACTATGATTTAACTTTTTATTTAATGAACATTACATACAAAACAAAGTCACAAGCATATATTTTACACGACGTCGCAGTCAACACCGGCAATGTTTGGATGTTTGTTATTTCTGGGCACGTTTACGTTCAATAGTTTGCATTACTTTCTAAACAATAAGCACTCATTGCATTGTATGAAAACCAACGCCAGGTGATCTGCTTTTAAATCGTCCGCAGCTGTGCTTCTAAGGCGTAACGCAGGAATGCGAGTTTCATTCCTACCCATATCGCCACAGCAGCGAAGGAAGTATGGGACACAACTTTATGTCAATGCTGGATTTGTATTTCTAGGTTGGGCGTCAAAGCATCGGTGGTGTTACTTCCCTTGCTCGGGCTAACATGGAGCCTGGGGTTTCTGGCCGTCAACACCGGCCAGGCGGAAGTGATGTCATACGTGTTTACCTACTTATTCACCATCACCAACAGCTTCCAGGGCGTGCTGTTCTTCATCTTTCATTGTCTGCTGAATGTTGATGTAAGTAGCATCAGGATTCTTTTAATATAAGACCTACCCTTAAAATAAATCCTAGTTCAGATCGTCAGCTAGAATGAGAGACTTGTTGCCTTATGGCCATGGAGAGTACAGACGTCACTGGTGCGCACTTGATAATGAACGGATGAGATTCATAAATCAATACGTCACTCTTGTTAAATAAGAAGATGATATGACTGTATTTTAATAAATGTTGAATATTGTACATGAATAAATGTAGATTTCTGTATCTGAAATATATATATATATATATATATATATATATATATATATATATATATATATATATATATATATATATATATATATATATAAAATTAATATAAGACCCGGTCTTATTTTCGGGGAAACACGGTAGATTGTTAACACATAACAATGTCCCGAATCAGTTGCCTGTTGTGGATCAGGAATGTGATATCGCCATTATATTTTGTAGACCTGCAAGAGAACGGGAATAGGTGACCAATTTCCACCCCATCCTTTGCAAGCGGCGAGCCAAGGCGTCCAACCGGGATCGTGACATTTCCAGCTCAGGTCGAAATTAACTTCGCTAGCACGCCTGTCTGTTTCATATAGAGCACTGAGAAGGAAGACAATGAGAACTTTCAATCAAATTGCGGTGGGAAGGATTAGTAGTTTGACACTTCGCTGGCTGTTGAACAAGGGAAAGGTGCACGTATGGGAATGTCCTGAGTGCCGTGATGTAGGTTCCATACAAGGCAAAGAAGAAGAGCAAAACACTGCAAATGGCGGAATGGTCAAAACGTCTATCTCTGGCTCAAGATGATTCATTAAGCATGATCTAGAAATCTGAGGCAGGTTTCGTACGCATCGTTGGATTGAATTCACACCAGGATCGATAATTCATAATGATAGTTTATCTTTGTACAAAGTCATGCACTGTGGGATATTAAAGAGTGGGTAGGATGGCTGAAGATGCCACTATATCTGAAGGCTGTGTGTTTGTTTTCGGTTGTCATTCTGTTCAGGAGTGCAGTTTATTCTGAGACCCTGAGATCGTAGCTGGAAATGCAGAGAATGTGGTGTGGGAGGCTTTCTACAGACCGCTTGGACAAAAGAGACCGAGGTAGTTGAGACAAAACCCGTGGCAATAAAGTCGATCATCTTGAATTTACACCCCGTTAACCTTAAAATATCGTACAGGGGCAAGATTTCGATCAGGGCCGTGCCGTGCTATGTACAGAGAGGCGGTCGCATCAGGCTGCACCGTAAGGGGGCTTCATAAGGGGCATCATTTGTAAAGAAAAAAAAAACATGTAAGGGGCGGTATTTCGAAGACTTGCATCAAACTGAGAAAATCTACCGCACGGTACTGGGTTCGATACCAGTTCTCGTAGTTCGTTACAAGAAGAAAGGTTGGAAACCGTTGATGGTTCTTACACTGACATATCCAGGTCAGGCTATTGCTTTGTTATATGACTTTTATGTGACTATGATTATATGACTATTTTACATAACCAATATTCCTTAAAGCGTGAGATATCCCCTCTGTTGTGAACCTAACTTGAAGTGGTAGAGTGGGCAAGTGCGCTCGCTCTTAAAATGCCGGTGTGCTGTTGCCAGGTTAGCGGGATCAACTCCCTACACGGTCAGTTGAACTGAAATGTTGACTTTTCGTCCTTGATCTGGGGGAAGTAAATTACAAGTATCTCAAAAGTTGGAGTCGGTTTGCATTTTTGGCGAGGGACACTGGTAAAATGGAAAGCTAATCCACATACAGTAATCAGTCCAGTGCACTAGAAGTAGTAGCACGTGTATCGACTACGCTTGATTTCAAAGCGAGCAAACCAAATATAAAATAAAGTGGTAGAGTGGCGTGCGTGTCCCAGTGATCGCAAGAGCTATGCCGACGCTAGCTCAGCTACTGGTTAGGGTCTTCATTTTGCACAGATCAAGCTAGAGGGAGCAGGCGAAGAGATACACAAATCTGCTGCTTTGTAGATAAGCTGGGAACAGTCAAAGGCTAGAGAAAGCAAGTCTAAGTAAATGCTTGTTGTAGTCGGATTTACTGAGCCACAGACTGACAACGCAAACAGTACAACGCAACACACACATGTCTGTTTTAGGTTCGCCAAGCGTTTGAGAGACGGTACAACCGAAAGAAGAGGTCCTCCTATGTGGACACAACTTCATCCAGACTGAGGAAGATGTCGGAGCCTGAAGTGTCAGACTGCAACGTTCAACGTGTGTACTGCAAGGACATGGTAAACTATTCACCATGTTTTTACTTGTTGTTGTTGTTGTTGTTGTTGTTGTTGTTGTTGTTGTTGTTGTTCTTCTTCTTCTTCTTCTTCTTCTGCTGCTGCTGCTGCTGCTGCTGCTGCTGCTGCTGCTGCTGCTGCTGCTGCTGCTGCTGCTGCTGCTGCTGCTGCTGCTGCTGCTGCTGCTGCTGCTGCTGCTGCTGCTGCTGCTGCTGCTGCTGCTGCTGCTGCTGCTGCTGCTGCTGCTGCTGCTGCTGCTGCTGCTGCTGCTGCTGCTGCTGCTGCTGCTGCTGCTGCTGCTGCTGCTGCTCCTTTATTCCACCCCGCCCACCGTCTTCTTCTTCTTCTTCTTCTTCTTCTTCTTCTTCTTCTTCTTCTTCTTCTTCTTCTTCTTCTTCTTCTTCTTCTTCTTCTTCTTCTTCTTCTTCTTCCTTCTTCTTCCTTCTTATTCGTTCTTCTTTCTTCTTCTTCTATTTCTTTTGCAGTCTTCGTCTTCGACTTTGATTTCTTCGCATACCTCAGTCACCCAGGAAAGTTAATTTCGTGGAACTTCTCATTTCCCATAGCACATTCTATATCACTACAACACAGTTTGGGACTAGGGCTGCTCGCAATATCTTAGCACATTTCCATTGTGGGTGGAGGATTTGTGGTTGGGTAGAGGATGTGTGGGTGGGTGATTGTATATGAGTAAGGTTGTGTGGTTAAGGGATGTTTGGTTGGGGGATGGGTGGGTAGAGGATGTGTGGGTGGGTGATTGTATATGAGTAAGGTTGTGTGGTTAAGGGATGTTTGGTTGGAGGATGGGTGGGTAGAGGATGTGAGGGTTGGTAGAGGATATGTGGGTGGGTGAGTGTGTGCAGGTTAGGAGATGGTGGGGGGTGTTTGTAGGGGTGGGCTCGGGATCGGTGAGTTGGCTTGGAGAGATGGGAGATTATGTGGGTGGGTGCGGAATTTGTGTGTGGGTAGGTGCGGGATATGTGAGTTGGCGGGGATATGTGTGTGTGCGTGGGGGATGTGTGGCTGAGGAATGTGTGTTTGGCTGGGTGGTTGGAGGTGTGTGGGTGGAGGAGGACATGTGGGTGAGTGATTGTTGGTGGGTAATGGGACGGGTAGAGGATATGTGAGTGGGTGGGGATATGTGTGTAGGTGGGTGGATGTGTGTGGGTGGGGGATGTGTGGATTGGGGAATGTATGTGTGCTTGGGATGTGAGTGGATGGGGTGTGTGGTGGGTGAGAGGTGTGTGTGGGTGGGGAGATGTGTAGGTGTAGGGATGTGTCACAAAAATAAAACCCTGCGTTTAACCAGTTGATTACTATAGAGACTTTCTGATTAACCGGCCTATCTGGAAAGCCAAAACTATTTTAACTAACAGAAAAAAACAAATTGGATGTCAAAATCCCCAGGACGGTCAAAAGTTACAGCTGCACGTGTTTACATCTGGTCGACAACATGGGAACATTTGGAAGTGTGTGAGATGAGTCCATACATCGCTTTGACAGTTCATAAACAGGTTGGATTGAGAGCGGAAGTACTCAGCTCGGAAGAAAACAGTCCGTCTGTCAGTTAGAGTTTCCGGACATCAAGAAGATTGGCGGTTTGTCCCACATCCTGTTGGGAGCACACAGGAACTCGCTAGCTTGTTGTGGGAGTCAAAACAAGTGATGACAACTCTGACATTGATTGAGCCAGGGAGGATAGATTCTTGACAATGGATTATATGCCCAAATAACACCTGTGTAGACATAATGAATACCGTCACATGACCAATTTTAGGTTTTGCCATAAACCATGATTGGGAGAAAGGGTGTTGACCAAAACCGTGGATTATGATGGACGTGTTTGTGGGAGAGCTCTACAGTGTTAGATTAATTTAATATTAACTAGCATGTGTCGTTATTGCAAAGTGTAGCAGCCATCCCGGAATGAGGCGGCTTTGCATAAGGTTCCATACCAGTTACGAGGAAGTTCAACACTGGGTTTGATGAAGTGCAACGTAAATTAGACATAACACCAGTTGGACACAAAAATGTTTCTTACAAAAAAAAAAAAAAAGGAATAACATCCGAGAAGAAAGATGGTTCACCTAAGATGGGTGATGATTGTTAATGCATCACACAGCATAAGAACATTGGTACCTAAACAAGAACATCAATATAATAGTCACATGGTGTGATATATTCTAGTGAAATAGTTCAAAAGACATGATACCTGAACCTAGATAGACATTAGTTAGGTTCAAGTGTAGTAACAATAACAGTGATACCTAAATACTCACTACAAAGGATTTGTGCATTCTTTAAGAACGATAGGAAATTATGTGCATTGGGCAACCGGTCCATGATCAGCTGTAATTTACAAACAGTATTTATTTCGGATGATCAGGAAGATGGATTACCAGGTAGCTACAGATGACAGTCGGTGTCCGGCAGGAGAGATACAGTACCGGGTGAGGTGGACTTCTTCTGACTTAACGTGCTGTGGTGTGTCCTTGCAAGGATGAACTGACTATGCTATTATCTGAGAGTCCGATCCTACACACATTATAGAACACATCACACATTTTCTTCGCATACACGGTACACGTCTCATATACGTTACACTTTTCTTTTAATAAATTAATCTGTATTAATTTTTAGAAGCAAGAGTTGTTGAATATGTTGCGTTGGGGAAGTATGAGAGGGGGCATAGTACGACAGTGATAGAGTTATAGGAAAAGGTGTCCACGGGCTGATGGAGTGTGTTGGACGGAAGCTGGTGGATTCTCCAGGATATTGATAGGGAAAAAATATTATAATGTGGGTGTTGACTCTCCTCACTCCAGGGACGACACTTTAAAGGAGGACACGACAGGATGTGGTGGATGGGCGGGCGAATGTATGTGTGTGTGGGTTATGTGTGTGGTTGGGTGAGAGAGTTGGAGTGAATGGGGGATGTGTCTCATAACATAATAATATGCATAGTTTATGTTTACAAAATTCATTTGACAATTTTTTTCCTATGAACTGTTGATGAAAGAAAGATGAGTGATTGGAAGGCCGAATGTAAGACGGGCCTGCGTGCCCAATTTGTTACCCTGTGAAAATAAAGTCTGTTCGTTCGTTCGTTCGTTCATTCACTACAACACGGTTTGGGACAGGAGCTGCTCGCAATATCTTAGCACATTTCCCTTAGCACATTCTGTATCACTACAACACGGTTTGGGACAGGAACTGCTCACAATATCTCAACCTTAGTTTAGTGCTGCAGTTTGTTTCCTCCCCCATTTTGGTAGCAAAGTATGTTCTTTGTCAGCCCGTCTGACCTGACCTGCCTCTATAAGTCAAGCCATGAGCCACGAACTGTAGTGTTTTCTTCTAAGACGCACCAAAAAAAAAACAAACGTGAATCTTTATAGCTCTACATGTAAGTATGCACATATCCTAATTCGACACTGCTGTCGAAGTATGGAGGGAGTATGGTTTTATCTATATTATGTCATACCATTAAAAAGAGGGTGACAAACTGTCTTTATTATTGGTTTTCCTTCCGAGAGACTCTGACCTTAATAAAGAGATCACGACGTCCCTAAAAATATACTGTTAGTAAATATTTTCGCTCGACCGAAGACATAGACCATGGTTTACATGGTAAGTCAGATTATAACTGCTGGAAGTACTGATGTAGGTGTCAGAAATACTGATAACCCCACATCTGCTAGATTACATTTGCATGAATTGAGGTGACCAGATACAGTTCTACCAACTTTCTCTATCTCTAACTATGACAAAAGAAGAAGAGGGAGAAGAAGAAGAAGAAGAAGAAGAAGAAGAAGAAGAAGAAGAAGAAGAAGAAGAAGAAGAAGAAGAAGAAGAAGAAGAAGAAGAAGAAGAAGAAGAAGAAAAATTACTAGTTCATGACAAAGGTAAGAATGCCATCTCCTTTCCTCGTCTTATTCTAGTAGTAAAATGTAAGAACAATCGCTTTGCGATCACTGCATTAGTAGCATAAAAGGAAACAATGTAACATTTTCTAGGGTTACCACATTATGTTATGCAGTGACCAGCTCAATTTTACCTGCTACTTTACTTTCTTGCAGAACTCTAACACATCCATTGTTCGAGGGCGGTTCATCAAATACACAATGACCAGTCAAATCTATTGTAACCTCTAACCGTTTAGCTGGAAGGACACAATAGGAAATAAGAACAGTTAGGTATGTGTAACTCCTGCGAAACAGTGAGATATACTAAACACAGACAGAGTGTACATACCTTACAATGCACTCCACAAGGTGAATATAAATCACACCCGTACAATCAAAAAATTAAAACCAAAAACACCCAACATAAAAAATAGAATAATAAAATAAAAATAAGTAATACTACGACACAACAAACGACGTTTTGATTATATAAATCTTCATCGGGAACGGAACAACTCAAACAGATCCAAAGAAAAACAAGAAATTATAAAATGTATTCCATCCATCATGTGCCATGCCGGTAAGCGTGGGCGGTCATGTTGTGCCATCTCACTCGATCACCAGAGTCGTGGATCAGCTCTGTGTTTCTGTCTCGACCATGCCATGAGGCCAAGCCATTCAGGTATTTGCTTCTAGGTCTTCCTCTTGGTCTGTTCCCTTCGATCTTACCAGTTGTCACCAAGTTCTCCAATTCATTTCTTCTCATAACATGCCCAAAAAATTGTGACTGTCTGCGTCTAATATCTCTAATCAGTTATTATTATTATTATTAAAACACACCTCCTTAGTTTTTGGAGAGGCAGCACAAAAGTTAAGTTCAGTTCAGCTGTGGAAGGTGCCTCTATTTTTCTTTTTTTTCTTTTTTTCTTTTCAAAAGTCCAGAGTCACAACTGTAAAGATAGAGGGGAAGAGAGGGAGAAGCAGACCAAGAGAAATGATGCAGAATGGCTTGCGACGGTGGCATGGAGGAATACCATCAGCAGAGTTGATGCTGAATACCATAGACCGCGATCTGTGGAAAGTCATGAACGCCTATGCCAGCCGGCATGTCTCTTGATGATGATGATGATGATGATGATGATGATGATGATGATGATGATGATGATGATGATGATGATTATGCGAGTCCAGTTCAGTTGTGCAAGGTGCCAAATAAGAAACTGTGTAGCCAAATGTGTGCAAGCAGTTAGATATGGATAGATAGAGGGAAGTCAGCAGAGTTATACAGTTGCATCTACAATAGTATTGATTCCCGCTGGATGGGTGCTTCCCAAAGAGTTGATTAACCGGCTTTCAATTTTAAGCCTAATGAAGTTATTAGACAAGCATGCTTCAATGCTTTGGCCCATATATCGTTGACTCCATTGTGATCAGGACAACTGAAATAGTTAAGAGACAGGTTTGTCAAAGTTTTGAATAATATCCCTGAGTTGTTCCCTAAAGCGGCCGACAAGGCGTCTTTCAGTTTGTCCAGTATACTGCATGCTACATCGTTTGCAAATAATAAAATATATTGCGGTATATGCATGTAAATGAGTCTTCCAATGAAGAGGTGTCTATGGGGGAATGTAATCATCGGTATCTGAATAAGGTGTGGGCATGTCAAGCATGTCTTCCGGTGACATTTAGCTGTACCCATAGATGAAGTAATTGTAGGGAGGTGACTATGAACAGGGTGGTCTCTGGAAGGACACCGGACAATCCACTTTATCACCACAGCAAAATGGACTTTATCGCCACATCTTACAGCCAGTTCTTATATAAATTGTTAACAATATTGTATATCTATTCACAGAACCCAGTGTTTTCCATTCTGGACAACCTATCACCAGCTGGGCTAAGGGCTGCCCTAGCTAGTCCAGTCAGTGGTCCAGCTGTTAACATGAAACCCCAGGGTGGCAACTGACCTTTGATTAAACTATACACTATTTGTACCAGATTATGTTAACATAAACCACCTTTGTGTAGACTAATGTTTTTGTTTCAATGCGAATCATATCCGCAGTGTAGCAAAATATACTAGTGTGTGTTGTTGAGTAAGTATCCCGGATGTATATTGTTGTTGTTGTTATTACTGTTGTTGTTACTGATGCCACGAGTACTGCGGTGTCGGTTTTAGATGACAGTCTCTGACAAAAGTCGCTTAAAAGTCGACAGGGTCGACTTCATTGCTCCGGGTTTTATCCCATATGGCTCGGTCTCTTTTACGCAGCGCGGAAAGCGTCGCACAAAGCACGAACTCCGTAGCTCTAGCGACGAGGAGTCTCCGAAAAATATAACTTGTGAACCGAAGGACGCAGCCCGGAATCGAACCCACAACTTTCGGAACCCGAATCAAACGGCTTGACCACTTCGCCACAGAGACTCCCAGTCTCTGATAGAAATTAAACTTTAGTCTGAATACTATGTAAATTGTATGGGTCCTGTTTTAGTTGCCAGGGTTATTTGTTTCAGTTGTCTGGGTTCTGTTTAAGTTGTAGAGTTCTGATTCAGTTGTCTAGATCATGTTTCAGTTGTCTAGATCATGTTTCAGTTGTCTAGATCATGTTTCAGTTGTCTAGGTCCTGTTTCAGTTGTCTAGGTCCTGTTTCAGTTGTCTAGGTCCTGTTTCAGTTGTCTAGGTCCTGTTTCAGTTGTCTAGGTCCTGTTTCAGTTGTCTAGGTCCTGTTTCAGTTGTCTAGGTCCTGTTTTATTTGTCTGGATTCTGTTTCAGTTGTCTGGATTCTGTTTCAGTTGTCTAGATCCTGTTTCAGTTGTCTAGGTCCTGTTTCAGTTGTCTAGGTCCTGTTTCAGTTGTCTAGGTCCTGTTTCAGTTGTCTGGATTCTGTTTCAGTTGTCTGGATTCTGTTTCAGTTGTCTGGATTCTGTTTCAGTTGTCTAGGTCCTGTTTTATTTGTCTGGATTATGTTTCAGTTGTCTAGGTCCTGTTTCAGTTGTCTGGATTTTGTTTCAGTTGTCTAGATCCTGTTTCAGTTGTCTCGTTCCTGTGTCAGTTGTCTAGGTCCTGTTTCAGTTGTCTAGGTCCTGTTTCAGTTGTCTAGGTCCCGTTTCAGTTGTCTGGATTCTGTTTCAGTTGTCTAGGTCCTGTTTTATTTGTCTGGATTCTGTTTCAGTTGTCTGGATTCTGTTTCGGTTGTCTCGTTCCTGTTTCAGTTGTCTAGGTCCTGTTTCAGTTGTCTAGGTCCTGTTTCAGTTGTCTAGGTCCTGTTTTATTTGTCTGGATTCTGTTTCAGTTGTCTGGATTCTGTTTCAGTTGTCTGGATTCTGTTTCAGTTGTCTAGGTCCTGTTTCAGTTGTCTAGGTCCTGTGTCAGTTGTCTAGGTCCTGTGTCAGTTGTCTAGGTCCTGTTTCAGTTGTCTAGGTCCTGTTTCTGTTGTCTAGTCTGTATTCTGTTTTCGATATCTGAATCATGTTTCAGTTGTTAAGGTCTTGTTGCAGTTGTCTGATCTTAATGTTGTTTCAGATGTCTGCATCCTGTTTAAGTTATCTTTATTATGGACATAATAAACCAAGACACTCACAAACACACATGTAACCAAGCAGGGCCCCTCTGTGGGTCAGTCATGTGATAAGACCATCACAATTTGTAGGCCTCGATCAGTCTGGCCCTCTGTTAGCAGACGACAAACGGAGGCTTCGAATCCTTGTCCTGCCGAGCACATGATATTAACAGCTTTGTTCTTCCCAATCAACTACACTAACTCGCCCGTCTATATGAACATAATAGCAGTCTATTATTGTTTCATATGTATCGTTTGTGATATAAGTTGAGAGCGTTTTCAAGAAAAGAGACAGCTTACCCAAACAATCACCATTTAATGTATACATTTTGGGATTTTGATACATTTTTAGCAGATAATATCAGTAACTTGACCTTATTCTCACCGTTTGTAAGTCTACAATCCGATCTCATCTGCCACTCCCTCACGGAGTGACTCCCATCGGGGAAAGACACGAGCAGGCCAGATACTCCGACTCCGAACATGGCAGAACAGTTTAGTTTTCAGTTTTAGTTTTAGTCGTTGGATCAACATCACGGCACACGGTTTATCCCATAAGTGCTCCGTTTCCTCCTAACTCAAAACTGAGTCTGGAGAAACTCAGCTCAATGCACGAACTCCGTTGCATCGGCGAGGATCCTGAAATATTTGGGTAGATTTTTAACTCGAAATTTTGCCCGGGCAGCGCCGTTAGGCTACTCTTTTTCGATTTCCAACTGCCAAGGGACTTTTTACGTGCGCAACAATACACACGGGCGTCCGATCTCACTACCCAGAGACAACAATACACACGGGCGTCCGATCTCACTACCCAGAGACAACAATACACACGGGCGTCCGATCTCACTACCCAGAGACCAGGGGAAATTGTATTACTGGAAGTCCAGGTGGATTTTGTAAATAAATCCCGGTCCTCACCGGGACCTGAACCGGGGACCTCCAGCACTCGAGGCGGACACCATACCTCGAGACCACCTAGCCTCTTGACAGAACAGTCAGCAATAAAATGCTTTATGAACCTTGCAGGACATCGCAATCAACCCCAACCCCAGTTTGATGTATTAAGCAATTTTTCGTTCAGTAGATAAGAGAAGTAACGGCTGCAGCAGGATATAACAATAGCAAATAAAATCAGTTAGGTATGTGCAACTTCTGTGAACAAATGAGAGATACTAAACACAGACATAGTGTACAAACCTTACAACGGACTCCACTACGGCAAACGTAAATCAAGAGGGGGGGGGGGGTAATAAAATAAAAATACGTTTAAAACAACACAACGAATTGACGTTCGGTAGTTTGCCATTTTGGCATGCAACGTTTAATTTCTGTCTGTGCTGCAATGGTCGCAATTTGAATATGTTGATCTGTTCTTAATTATAAATAATAAATTGCAAGCCGTGCTGCAGCTGTCATGTCAAAATGTAAGAAATCTTTTCACCAGAATTTGCGTTTTCTTACGTCATTATTCTTTACGCATGCTAACCTTTCTCTCCGGCTCTATACTATATTGTTTTTTTTTTAAATAATATGAATTAAACTTTGAATCTTTTGTGTGTGTGTGTGCGCGCGCGCACGTGTGTGTTTGTGTGCGTGAGAGAGAGAGAGAGAGAGAGAGAGAGAGAGAGAGAGAGAGAGAGAGAGAGAGAGAGAGAGAGGAACGAACGAACGGAACGAACGGACTTTATTTTCAAAGGGTAACAAATTGGTGACGCAGGCCCGTCTTACAATAGGCCCTTCCATTCACACATCTTTCTTCCATCAACAGTGCATAGGAAAAAACATTGTCAAATGAATTTTGTAAACATAAACAATGCATATTACTATGTTATGAGACTCATCCACCACCCACCCACACATCCCCCATTCACTCCAACTCCCTCACCCAACCACACACACAACCCAGACACACATACATACCCCCACCCATTCACCACATCCCTACACCTACACATCTCCCCACCCACACACACCTCCCACCCACCACACATCCCATTCACCCACACCCCAAGCACACATACATTCCCCAACCCACACATCCCTCACCCACTCACATCCACACACCTTCACACATTTCCCCACCCACTCACATATCCTCTACCCGTCCCATTACCCACCAACAATCACCCACCCACATATCCTCCTCCACCCACACACCTCCAACCACCCAGCCAAACATACATACCTCAGCCACACATCCCCCACGCACACACACACACATCTCCCCGCCAACTCACATATCCCGCACCTACCCACACACAAATTCCGCACCCACCCACATAATCTTCCATCTCCCCCAGCCCACTCACAGATCCCAAGCCCACCCATACAAACATCCCCCACTATCCCCTAACCTACACACACTCACCCACCCACATATCCTCTATCCACCCATCCCCCAACCAAACATCACTTAACCACACCCTTACCCATATACACACACATCCCCACCCACACACAATCTCCCCACCCATACACACATCCCTCACACACATCCCTACCCACCAACACATCCCCTATTCACAAACACACACCTCCCATCTACGTACATACAACCCACACACACACATCCCCCACTCATACACTCATCCCCTCACACATCCCTAGACACACGTACCTATCCCTCAACCACTGACACATCCCCTATTCACAAACACACACCTCCCATCTACGTACATACAACCCACACACACACATCCCCCACTCATACACTCATCCTCTCACACATCCCTAGACACACGTACCTATCCCTCAACCACTGACACCCACACATCCCTCACCCACTCATCAACACATACATCACCTATTTACCCACCAACACTCACACACCCCAACTACCCATCTAAACACACATCCCCCACCCTCACACACATCCTTCACCCACCAGCACACCCAACCTCACCCCCACACACACACCCACACACACACATCATTTATCCACACCCATCTCCCCTCCAACACAACACCACACCCACACACATGCCAAAGACACATCCCTCACCCACACACACACATCTCCCCAAACATCTCCTACCCATCCACACATCCCCCAAATACAATAACCCTCACTACCCACACATATATCTTCCATCCAGTCACACACACCTCGACCCACCCAGACATATCCCCCACCCACACACACATCCCCAAATCCATCACCCACACCATCACGCACCCCTCCCCCAACCTACACACATCCCCCACACCCCTACACACATTCACCGACACATCTCTCACCCACACACCCACACACACATCCCACACCCATACACATCCCTCATCCACACACACATCCCCAAACCCACAACCACCCACACCTGAACACATCTCCCACCCACTACATATCCCCACATCCACATCTCCCCACCCACACATATATACCCCACCCATTCCATAACCCACCAACAATCATCCACCCTCATATCCCCCTCCACCCACTCACCCACAACCACCTAGCCAAACACACATCCCCACCTACACACACGACTCCCAGCC
Organism: Cepaea hortensis; assembly: GCA_963921405.1. Lineage (NCBI taxonomy): Eukaryota > Metazoa > Mollusca > Gastropoda > Stylommatophora > Helicidae > Cepaea > Cepaea hortensis. The sequence goes on along the minus strand of OY992879.1, from coordinate 134,806,073 downwards.
AAAGAGAGACTGAGGGATGTAACCTTGTCAAACAAATACCTTTAAAGTTTTGTGAAACTAAATCTCTCTCCCACATGTCATTACTCTACCAAACTTCACTGCCTTAACGATTCTTTCCTAGCTTTGAGAAAATGTTTCAGCAGGGACTGGCCAACGCATCTGGTCAACACTCAGTACTCCGAGAGAAGGTGGACGGACACACACTCAGACTGCAGCTGGCATTATTAGGATTGGGTCTCTTCACAGGCTGTTGACTTGAGGACGGAGCACGCATGGGAATGCCCCGAATGCTATAAAGTCAGTTCTGAACTCAATTCAAATCTTTTCTGATTAATGTCTTGTCTAACTCACAAGCCACTCGTTTACTCCAACATGTAACTGCATTACTATAATTAACAATAGTATATATTCTCCTCCAAGGCTCAACTCAACTGAACTCAACTCAATTCTCTCAGCTAATTTATCACTTCCCTAAATGTTGACTAATTTCAAATGCAGGATTTCGTTTAGTTATGCTGTACCTATATAAAACTTTATTCAATTCACATATTTAGTTGCCTCTCTTTTTGTGGCAAACATTGTTAATTGGCATGTCAATAAGCACAGATTACAACAACGTATTGGAGTAGGCTAATAGGTTTACTGCATTGAGCATGCGCAGAACAGTTTGTTAAATGTACATCGGAATTTCATACTCATTGTGTAGTACACAAAGATAGACACACTACAGTTGGCAGCTTCCAGCATGAATGAAACTGTGTATGTAACCAAGAAAACATTACTTTGCTGACCATTTGATCTAAAGTCAGCATACCCCGGGAGAAATAGTGTTAGAAACGTACAAACAGTGTTCGGAGTGTAACATACAATAAGAATTAAAGACAAAGACAGTGTCATTTTAATTGCCCTGGCATCTCTGCTCACAGCTGATTTAGATTTATGGGCCATACTTGCCATCGCTTGTGACCTTTTCTTTAACTGTAAAACCAAAACCAGCGTTAAGCCCATGCTTAGTAAAAATGCGATGAATTGAACAGTTAAGTTTACTGAAATACTTCTGACTTCCACTGTGTAATAATTGCCACTAAGTACAATACCCAGTAATGTTTTGTTATTTGGATATAATTTCCAGTCCAGCCATAGCAGGCCAGTACAACAAGTGGGAAATATACAACACATAAATACAACTATATATATGGCGAATACAATGAAGCCTGTTCTTCTTGGAGTTAGAGCTGATTTGATTTGAAACGGAAAGACTGTACAAAGACATCGCTGGATGGTTATGAAAACAGTTATCCAGTACGTTATCTTGGCGAAAATAATTCGGGGGTATCCTGTCGGATAAATGAAACATGTAGCTGTTTTAAAGATTCTTATACAAAAATGATAAGGTCATGAAAAGCAAATTTCAGATATTCAAACATCCGTTTATTGGAAATTTGTATATGGACTGATCTTCTGTATGGGTGTGTATGTCGGACAATGGGTAATGGAATGATGAAGAAACTGGAGGGAGTGGACATGTGGTTATTTGAGAAGTATATTGATAATTTAGCGGAAAGAGAAAAAAAAATACACGCTGAGGTTTAGACAACGAAGAATTTAACAATAGGTTGCTCATTGTGTTGCCTGACATACTTCGCTTGCTGTTACTTACTGTTGTTGTGAAAAGATGCCACGGAAGATAACAGGCAACACGTTGTATAACCTGGACTCCCGGGTCGACCAGCCTAAAGTGGATGTCAGGAAATATCTTGGGAAGTAAAGACTGATACCGATCACATTACTCACGGAGGGCCGATTCTTCTTCTTCTTCTTCAGCGTTCCGAGCCATTGAGGTTCTTTGCTGCAAATACAATCCGTCTCCATTCGTCTCTCTGGTGGACCTTCTCTTGCCAGTCGTTGATTCCAAGTGCTTGTAGGTCTGTACATGTATTATCTCTCTACCTCGGGGTCTACGGTCATTTATTTCCTGAGTGTAAGCGAGGGCCGATTGGTCTATAAAAATATTAGCTTAGCACCATATGTCTAGTGCACTTCTTGTGGTGAGAATAGTTCCGTTGATAATTTTTGACTCTCAAATCCACGCTTGAGAAAGTTAAAACTGAGTCCAAGACGTCAGCGGCTTCTACAAGATGTTTGTAAAGTCTCACTACACTTTGTATATAGAACAATGTTGAAAAATGAAGTGCATGACGTCATCAACAAATGTGTGTAAAGTCTAACTACACGTAGTATGTAGAACTATGTTGAAAAATGAAGTACATGGCGTCATCAACCAAAGTGCTTCACAGTCCATCGTGAAGCAATATCTGCTGGAGTAATTCTTTGCATTACAAAAAGAATGGTGTTATCAACGGAAGGAATAATTGTTTTGGTTGAAGAAGTGTTTCGAGATGGCGGTCGATACACACCGATGGCTGTTAAAAGATTTATAGCAAGATGTCCTGATAAACCACTTCCTCGTCGCATTACGTTAGAAATGTTTTGAATAAGTTATAATGAATACTTCATTGATACTTCCCATCTTCCCCAAAACAACATAGCAGTGACTGTTGTAACTAAGTTAATGAATTATTTATCACATTTTTCCATGACGTCATGTACTTAATGTTTCAAAATTGTTCTACATACAAAGTATAGTGAGACTTTACAAACACCCTGTACTTATGAGAGGCCCCAGCATCTCTACAGCGTATCTATTGAACTGGTATGTAGTGGTACCCGGATGTAGAGACATGATATATTTTCAGCTTCAAAACACCTTCTTTTGATACATTGATGATTTACAGGGGGGCATCACCGGGGAGATAAATGACATTTTGGTGCATCTTAAGAAGTCTCGTCTCTTGATGCATCTTACGGTTTTTGGAGTGGGAACATCGATCATGGTGCTGGTCGTAATGAGGGCGGTTGGTAAGTGTAGCCAATGAGCTCGCTGTAGTGACAATTAACATCCATACTCAGTTGCCTCTACAGGTAGAGACTAAGAGCTTATCTTTCTGTCTACATTGTAGAAACGTCCATTCTTGATCATAATTATAAACGTATGTAACACTGGGGCGTTAATGTAATCGTTTGGAGATTATGCTTGTAATGGCATGAGCGAGGTCTGGTAATGTTTCCATGCCTGCGTTCTTCTTTCTTCTTCTTCTTCTTCTTCTTCTTCTTCTTCTTCTTCTTCTTCTTCTTCTTCTTCTTCTTCTTCTTCTTCTTCTTCTTCTTCTTCTTCTTCTTCTTCTTCTTCTTCGTCTTCTTCTTCTTCTTCTTCTTCTTCTTCTTCTTCTTCTTCTTCTTCTTCTTCTTCTTCTTCTTCTTCTTCTTCTTCTTCTTCTTCTTCTTCTTCTTCTTCTTCTTCTTCTTCTCCTCCTCCTCCTCGTCCTCCTCCTCCTCCTCCTCTCTTCATCTTCTTCTTCTTCTTCTTCTTCTTCTTCTTCTTCTTCTTCTTCTTCTTCTTCTTCTTCTTCTTCTTCTTCTTCTTCTTCTTCTTCTTCTTCTTCTTCTTCCTCTTCTTCTTCTCTTCTTCTTCTTCTTCTTCTTCTTCTTCTTCTTCTTCTTCTTCTTCTTCTTCTTCTTCTTCTTCTTCTTCTTCTTCTTCTTCTTCTTCTTCTTCTTCTTCTTCTTCTTCTTCTCCTCCTTCTTCTTCTTCTTCTTCTGCTGTGTTCGTCCCGAATGTTGTTTTAGTCGTAATTGTGTTGTGCCTGTTTACAGCAGGGCTGCGATATGTGCACCTTGGTGCCTATTCATATGACTTCTTTAGGCATTTGTTCACCGGGATACCTTCCCAGGTATTCGCAGGACGTTCAACTCTCACTGTGCACTGCATCCTGATTTCAAACATATTTATGTCACATTCTACTACTTACCTCCTGTCACATATAGCAATTCCGGTGGTGAATACGGTAAACTAGCGGCACTGGTCATCAGAGGGTTGTCACATACAGTCATCCAGGCAATTGAAAAAAGTCCCCCTAATTCAGACAATGTCAGCCCCAGGAGACTTACATTGGCCGCGTCAGAGTAACCTTGTCTGAAGTTAAACACCAATACGATAACACACAACAACAGTGTTTTAATAATACACTCACAGGGAAGGGTGTGGTATAATAATAAGGTAAACAATAATTTGATTGTAGAAGATTCTTCTTCTTCTTAGTCTTCTTCTCCTTCTTCTTATCCTCCTCCTTCTCCTCATAGTCATCCACTTCCTTCCTTTTCCTCTACTCATTATTCCTCGTCTTCTTCTTCTTCTTCTTCTTCTTCATCTTCTTCTTCTTCTTCTTCTTCTTCTTCTTCTTCTTCTTCTTCTTCTTCTTCTTCTTCTTCTTCTTCTTCTTCTTCTTCTTCTTCTTCTTCTTCTTCTTCTTCTTCTTCTTCTTCTTCTTCTTCGCCTCCTTCTTCCCCTTCTTCGTACACCTTCATGTGTCACTCTTATCATACTTACATAAGGCAGCAATCAACTTGAGATCATTGACATCTCCACTGAATCTGTCATCAAATGGAACATGTATAGGTTAAAGTTATTTTCTCTGTTCCGCATGTGTTGAACATTTATGCTGCATATATTTATACGTCATTTTCCAGGTTCACAGTTGCATTAACCAGTTTCTCCTATTCTTGGCTTATTAAAATAAGTGGTATTTCAGTCTGTTATCTGCTAGGCGGATTTTGGATATTGCTTCATCTTGACTTATGTCCAGTTTGTAATACGCAACATGTTTCTAGCGGCTTAGATCTGATTCTCAGTGAGGTTTTATTTTCTTCTTGCGATTACTCGCTTTGGACTAAAGTGTAATCTATAAACGCTACTTGTAGTAGCACTGGACTGAATCTTGCGTGTGAATTAGGTTTCCCTATTACCAGTGTCCCTCAACATCAGGCGAACCCACTCCGACTTCAGAGGTACTTGTAGTTTGCATCCCGAGTAAAGGACGGGAAGTCAACATTTAGTCCAACTGGCCGGTGTAGGGTTTGCCCCACTTACCTCAGAATATTTCAAATACTGATTTGGTTTAATGTTGTAAGGGATCGTCTGTAGCATGATACCTCCGTAAGTTCTCTGTCTTTTCCTATAAATTAAACAATGAGAGAGCCTAGGATGTGTACGAACTCCTACACGGCGAGTAGCCCAATAACTGTTTGCCAAAGTTATACTTGTTATAGATATTCTTTTATAGAGTATAGTGTCTTAATCTGGAAAGTTGCCTGTTTGGCCTGCTCCGTTGATTTTCAACTGCTGAAAGGTAGTAACGTGCGCAGTGTGGTTTTTCAGGTTTCTCGCCCTTATTCGAGGAGACTAGAGATCAAATTCATTTAATTAGGATCTGGGGTGTTATATTTCTCCGAGTTGTATATTTTACAAAATCCACACACATATTTCCTACTTGGTCTTCACATATTTAAAGGAGAACAACACACTTTTAATCAGCAAGTAATGTTGTTTTGCAGTAGTATTTGCGGATCCGAGCCGCCTGTTTTTAACTATACTAATTTATTGCTGTGACGTCTTAAACAGGATCCTCCAATAATGTAAAGATAATCCCGGGTGGATTAATTCTGTGTTAATTACATTTTTGTTTATTTGTTTTCTTTTTGTCGTTGTAGATGGCGACATCTGGTGTGTGTTATTACATAGTTTGACATTAGTGCAATTTTTCATATTTTTCCATTAGTAAACTAGTCCGAGCTGCTCGAGATTCGGTAGCAGTTCGTAACCGCAAATACTACCGCAAAACTATATTACTTGTTACTCTTCTAATCCATCGCGCCCTCTCCCCAACCTCTACAATAAATGAGACCCTATTTAGGAGTAATGATACATAGCTATACATAATCATACTGTTATTCCATATGAATTCTATATCGAATTCACATAAACGGAATATTGAACCATACTCATTCTATCTAAAATGCACATTAAACACAGTACCCCATAATCATTTATCTTAAACACACATAAACAAAACATTATTGCATAACCCTCTATTTCGGATATATTATAACAGAATATAATTAATTTATTTCAGATACACATAATTAATACAATTTTACTTTGTTAAAAGTTGTCCCGAATCAGTTTTCCAGCTACGGGTTTGTGATGAAATAGAGCCAAGATATTTTCTAGGCCTGAGAGCAAGGAGGAAGAGGTTGCCAATCTATCCCCCTTTTTGGCAAGCGACGAGAACCAGGCGTCGGACCCGCATCCGACTGTGCTCATGATATTACCCACGCAATTCGAAACAATAAAATGATTGGGAGTAGTTATCATGTTGGAAACGAGGCTTAATGTTTCATATTTTGTGGTATGAAATGTGCCATGAAATGTGGTATGACGCGTGGTATGACGATGTCGCGTGGTATGAAGATTCATACCACCCGGCCGAATATTCTTCGTGTTTTTCCTATATATTTTTTGATTGTCTGTGGGTTAAAAAAGAATTTAAATGGCCGGTAAATTATGCAAGGTAGTTGGTGATATTAATCATGTGTAACAAAGGAAAAGATCAATTGAACTAGGTGGGTAGGCTCAGTAAAGATGAGTTCGATAACGGCGGCGGCAGGTTTGCTAATTGATTCAGAAGATGTCAGCCGGTGTAATGAATTAATTAGCTTCCCGTTTTGTATAGACGGCATAACAAACCCGGCAACCAGCATGCTTTTTATCATATAACAGCTGTGAGCAAAAAGTCGATATTGCCGGCAGGTGTATATTAGTGTCGGGGTCGAGGGAGGTTGCTGGTGCCATCTGTTTTTAATCAAGGGCGGTGTCGGAATAAAATAATAGGCGCAAAAGAACGATGTGTAGGGTGGGTTGGTAAGTGGTGAAAGACGGGGGTGCGTAGTTGGTCATAGTGGGATATCACCAATGTGTAACAGGGGTTCTAGTTACTGCCATTGCACTTGACAGGTTCGAATCTCACTGTGTGGTTGGTGTGTGCGGGGTGGTGGTCGAGTATGTAACGGAACTAGGTTATATCATTGGTGGCTCGAATCACGCTGTGGGTCGATAAGGGTGTCCACCCTAGGCGGAGCTTTCTAAGAGTATATTAAGACGTAAATGTATAACAATGGTGTCTAGTTGCTGCCACAGCGCTTGACAGGTTCGAGTCCTACTGTTTGGTGGGACAGTGTGGCAGTGGGCGAGTATGTAACGGAGCCAGGTGGTGTCACCTGACCCGTAATTTACTCTGTAATGCCCATAGTGCCAGTTTTCCTATAGCGGTTATTAGTGATCTGTTGAGACCTGTCGTGGTTTATGTTTTCCCCCGTTTCAAACTTCATGTCTCTACTCTTATGTATTACTGTGTTAGAAATAAAAAAGCATCTCACACTATAGACATATACTACCATAATGTATACAGAAAGAAGCAACAGGCATATGCACAATATAGAAATATACTAAATACACAGTATGTTAATAAAGACAATTACATTATTACAAGTTAAGTTACATAACAAAGCGAACATAGGCGCCAGAGAAGCGTATCACGATGTGTCGCTTTGCATTCTTCTCAGAAACGTCAGTTCCACAGCCAGCAGATTCAGCGGGACTGCTCAGTGTCTTCACATTCATACAAAAGTGCAGGTTCTATGTAGTACCGCAACACTTTTTTTCTCGTAGCAATTGACAACTTTTTATTGGTCCTTCTGTTTTTCATCTTCTCCATGACGATTCTTATTCTAACCTCTTCAAGGCATCTCCCAGCAGCTGTTATGACTGTTCCGAGATTCTTGTATCTATTCACTTGTTTCAGAATATTCCAATTTTCATGTATATTACATCGTGGTATTTCATTCTTCCTAGTGACGATCATAATCCGTGTCATTTTATAATTTAATTCTAACCCTAGTTGTTCACTGTGTACAACAAGCGCCTCTACTAAATATTGCAGATCCTACGCAGTGTCTGTTGATTACATAAATTATATGAAGGCCGTTGACAAGTTAAATTTGATGAAGACATTTTATTACAGAAATTAAATGAAGATATTTGACTAGAAATATTTAATAAAGCTACGAAAAAAAACAAAACAAACAAACAAACAAACAGAGATCTACCGGTGTGAGAAAAGCATATAAGTATGTTAATGTCAGTTCCTGTGAACATATTTAGCAGAATTATTCTGAATAGTATATGCCTATTTAGCTTTAAGGTGAAATCAATACTGCTGTACCGATCGGAAACACGAAGAATGACTAAAACAATTACTAATAAACAACAAACATTCATTAACTGGTGCTCACGTAGTTCACAATTGGAGTTCACGTCTCATTCGACAATTAGTATAATGCCTGAAGTCAAATTTGCGGCTTCAAAATATGTGTTCATAGCATATTTATATATGAAGATATATATTCAAGGTGATTTCTATGGTCAAATTTCTTCATATCACACGCTACAAAAGACATATTTCGCTCAAACTTAAACATTAAGAGTGGAAAAGAGTATGTTGTAGATACTGTTTTTCCTTTGTTTCTAGTGGGAATTGATTATTTGTTGTTCTATCTGGGCATGGTATGTATATTTTCACCACATCTTCACTGATGTTTTTCATCTTGTTTGCTCATTGCCCATGCTTCACAGTCATACAAAAGTACAGATTCTATGAAAGACAGAGACACTTTGCAGCTATTATTAACCAAAATGACAAATGGAAGTTCAGCTAATATGTAAGTATTTGTAAATAAAGATACACAGAGATGTCTATTATATAACGATAGCAAAGGTATTTAGTTGTAGAAAACTACCGTGTCTCCCACGCAAACGGCGGTAGGCTAGTGACTATGGTTAGATTAGCTGTGATGGCACCAGCTGGAGATATTAATCAGCTACCTGATATCCAGTGAAGATGACACGATAAACGAGGCGGTATAGGTCACGTGGCCCTGAACAAAACCAACAAGGAAAAACAAAAATGGTAATGAGATGTTGCGTCGCCGCGAAGCATTATTTTAGAAACCAAAGATTACAATCAATCTAAGAGGGTAATAATAGACAGTCTAAGCCTACCACAAAGAGATGTCTTACACACTGTGTACCAACGACAGACAGCTGGTCCAAAAGAAGCAATGCGCATAGACACAGTATATAAAGTTAGGACTAAATAAACCGTAGTTTAAAGAATTCAAGTACATTATTACAAGTTAAATTACATAATAAAATAAATACAGTGATGTGTATAAAATTATAAAAAACAAAAAAGAAGAAAACACCAGTGTTACATTAGCAAATAAGTGAAAAACACAACGGTATGAATACATTGGTGTATTAGTTACATACAAATAGTACACACAACATGCCCTTATGTCAGCGTAACGGCCTAGCTGTTAAATCACGTGACCGCTGTCTGTTCTATATTGCGACCAAATTACACCGAGCACCCCTCACGGCAGCGTAACAGACTAACACTTAAACCAAGCGCCCGATATCTGTTCTATATTGTTGCCAACAATTATGTGCATGCCGCCATCTTTTGATGTGAGTTTGATTGATGAAGTCTGGCAGGAAACAACCATAGAGACATAGTAAAAGTGTAGCGAGAATACAACTCCAAGAGTATTGACTCTCGGTGTATCGTTATTCAGTTAAAGTTTCCTGTTTCCTGCTCCAGTCTATTGTTATAAAATCTTACCGAGGTGGACACTGTGGACCAAACCTACATGAGTGAAGTAGGATAGATACGGTTGTCATATGTGTCTTATAGGGCTTGGTCATTGGTTTTGTAAAAACTTATCTATGGAAGAAAATGACCCTTACACTACAAACAGAATAAACATTTACATTAATAATACCCATAACAAACACATGACCAGCTACACTGGCGGTGACAAAAGTG